>VZUA01094090.1:2898-15966 GCA_013401035.1 Horornis vulcanius
CTTTGGTATCTTTATGACCAGATCATAGAGACAGGTTTTATAAATGTCACAAAAACAGGTGGAGGAGGAAACTGGCCTTAATATTTGTGCTTTAATTAAAATAAATACAAGATTATGCACCCAGAAATAGGAAAAAGATAATATTTGTAACATGAGGTGTTTACCATTGCTTTGAAAAGTGATGACTTCAAGAAGCATGAAGAAGACATGTAAGGTAATACATGGAACAAATTGGACAAGAGTTATGCCTTTATATGCACTTTCAAAATAACTATTTATTTAGTGTCTATTTTTGGTAACTGTACCTCAATAAAGGATTACTACTAACTGTTTAGAAGATAAGTAGCAATAGGTGAAGAAATCTCAATTATTTTTGAGTCAGGAATTGTAAAATGAATCACATGAGCCTGCTGTAAGGAATTAAAACCAGAATTTTACTTTTAGAAAAGATGAATTTCAATGTAAAATTAAATATATGATTTCCCTATGGGTATATTCTACTGTATCTTTTGTTTTCACCTAACACATCTATAGCTTTTGCAGTGGACAGTGGAGATTGGCTGTTCATTTTTTCATTTTTTTAAGAATTAAAAAATTAATATGCTATTCTTTACTGAGTTTAGATTACTTTCCTTTTTTGTAACAGTATAAATGGAATTATCAAAGAACCCTATGCTTCACATCATGATAGATAAACTCATACAGAAGTAGGTCAGAATGATCCTTCCGGAAGTTCCAACAGCTGTAAATGTTTAAATGCTCTGATAACAAGAGACAGAGTTTACACTGAAATGTAAAAATTTACTTCAGATGAATAAAAAAGAGAAAAGGAATATTTTTGGAAGTGGGGTCACTTCATAGGATATTAATCTAATACAATCTTGAAAAGAAGGCCTAAATATCACCTTTATTTTTTTTTTTAATTCCAGTTTCCTCTTTGCTTTACCATACTCTCCTTTCTTCCCATCACGTCCCAGTCTCTCAGCTTTTCACAATTAGTCAATATTTTTATTACATGTTGTAACTCACTTTCTCCTCTTTATTTCCATTTAGTGCCTGTTGTAAGCTCAGAAAAAATACAGAGTAGGAAAGAGAAACAATGTCTTTCTCTCCCTCCATGGTTTGTGCAGGTGCTGCCATCTCAGCCTCAGGAGGCTCGCTGTTCATGCTGAGGCAGTCCTTAAGGTGATCAGCATCCAGAAGATTCAGCAGAGCTGGACTGTGAGAAAACTGTGGGAAGCATTCCTGAAGAACAAGGTGATAATGCTGTTATTTAGACGCTTTGCAGCTGAACCTAAGAAATATCTTTATGCTACAACAGTGAATGGAGCAATAGCAAATTGTTCAGGTATTTATACTTATTTATACTTCTTCAATTATTCTTGAGCTATAGCCAAAGTATTTGTATCAACTCATGCTGTTGCTTGTTGAGGTCAGGAACTCACCTGTGTGTATATAACTTAATTAACTCAACAGTTATCTATTTATATTTGGGTTACAGTTAAAAGTACATTGAACAAGATTTATAGAGTAATCAGTTGATGGATGCTGTGATCTCAGTGACTGCCCTGCACATATTTTAGGTGTTTGATTCAGACTAATTCTAGGCCATTTCTGTGGGCCAAATACCCATGGGGTCAATTCATTGTGATTTCATCCAGATTATGGCACTCAAGAGTCTTTGTGTGATGTGAACCAAAGCATTGGAGGTGACCAGTGATGACCAGATCCCCTTCAAAGATATTCTAAACCTAAACAAAAAAAAGGATATTTCTTCACTGTGTACCAAAAATACAAAACACATTTACATGGCAGGAATTGTGTAATATACTCATATTTCTGCTATGAGTATATTATACATCTCTTTTACTGAAACATTAAATTTTGGCCATAAAGGGAAAGGAAAATGAAAGAAGTTAGATGACCTTATTTTTTTAAAAACAAACTTGGAGAATGTTGAATACAAGGAGAAATAGATGTAGAGATATAAATGTGGCATTGCATTTCTTTCAAAGGAGGAGGTGCTTAAAGAAAAGTTTATCAAACAAGGTAACTTATGCAGGACTATATTTATACCTAAGTTTTCAGGGAAAATGTCCTAAATATTGGATTATTAGATATTCTTTTTCTGGAATGTATTTATTTCCTTAAATTTGCTTTATGCACCATATTTAATGGCCATAAGCTACTTCATACCCCAACAGTAGATTAAAATCATAACAATAGTATTAAATTCTGCAGTCTTCAAGCCTTTGGAAAGGAAATGCTATACTTTCGAAATAATAGTTTTGGAACTTTAACCCATGCTTTTTACAAATAAATAAAAAATAATTGCATGAAAAAATATATCTTTCTGAAACATTTGAGTGGTGCACCTCACATTCACTGAGAATCAGTGAAATCACAGTGGTTAGAGTTGGAGAATTTATTATCCACATATCTGTGAAAATTAATGTACAATATCAAAAGGTTTATAGAAAACAAAGTAGTCAAATACGAGTGTTTAAGTTTATTCAATTAATTCTACTTTTCTAGGATATATTAAATGAATCATAAGTGTTTTGGACTTCATCATTTGAGCTTTTCACAAATAAAAATACTTTACAGTTTATGATGTGGTATAATATATAGAAATATATTTCAGTGACTGAGTTAATTTCTCGTATATGCACTCTTATGTTCAGATTATTAGGCTTTAATCAGACTATAAAGGTAGTATATTATAGGGTTAATTTAGCTTTCTCCTAATTCTTTTATCTCCTGAATATTGCTGAGCAGAGCTCTTTTCTGTCAACACCAAGACTGATTATGATGCCATGACAGAATATCCTTAGACGACCAGACATTATCAGCATAAATAAACGCTCAGTCCCTAGTAGAAAATTATAGTGCATCATGCAGATTGCATTGGTAATTATTCAGAATGCTTTTACGTGTTGAGGAATCAAGCCAATCAATCCAAAAATAAAATAGATGCATTGGATAATTTGCACTAATTATAGACTATTTACCTGGGGAACACTTCGTTCACTTGTAATTATCTTACGGCATACTTTATGAAAGTGTCTTCATCAAAAGCGTAAAGAAGTAAATTCTAGGACTACCTTTCATTAGGGGAATGAGAAATTTAAAATCACCATCTTGTCGGTTGGCAGTAATGTGCAAAAGTACTACTTCGAAACCTAAGAATAAACATTTGCTTTAAAAGTGTTGCCCTGATTCAGAGTGACCAGGAGACATTTTGTGCTTCCAAATGGGTTATTCTGCTGCTGAGAGAGCAGCAGCATGTTGGCTTGAACACATTCCCAGTCCTTTCTCCTTCTCTTTAGGGCACACTTGCCATTCCTTTTACTTCTAAAAATGACAGTTTGCAGGCATGTCGACCCATTCAAAGGTTCAAGTAAAGGACAGATGGGTTTTAAAATTTCCATTCAAGGTAACAAGTCTTGGTGATGTCTCTCTTAACGTGACTTTAAAACACCTCTCATTGTTACTCTGTTCACAGGTATGTGAACTGTGGCGGTGTAGAATTTTTATCACCTCAAATTATGTTGTATTTGTGTGCTGGGAAGCTGTTTCAGAACCCCATTCCATGTTTAAGTTTGTATGTTCCAGGTTTTTCCCTCCCCTGTCAATTCTCCTATCCCCTGCCCTCTTTCCCCTGTCAGTCAGCCACTGGGACCTTCCCAAGGATCCAGAAGGTTCCAGGGAAAACGTCGAGTGACTGGCTGAACCCCAAGAAGCCTCCCCTCGGTTTGTTACTATTGGTTATGAGAATGATGGATGTTCTGTTTGGACTTGCCTCCCTCTCTCCCTATTGGCTGTATCATGTATCTGTGTCTTGGACCCTCCCCTGGATAAAAGGCACTGCTACAAAGTTGGGTCGCTTTTGTCCCGGTGGGGTGTTCCTGGAAGAATAAACCCTTCCCTGTTTCACCCTACCGGAGCCTCCCTTTCATTCCTCGTCGAAGCCGTGTCGCCTGGGCACTCGATTTGACTGAACCTACGACCCTGGCAGGGGCTGTCGCTCTGCTAGTGGCAGTGGGTGTGCGAGATAACTGTGCAGGGACGGAGCTGAACCCCGCGTGGTGAGATCCAGCACACCAAGGTAATACAGGCAGCCAGAAAAACAACTATAGTGAACCAGTACTCAGGGCTTGGAGTAAAGATAGCTATAATACAATGTGTGAATCAGGCCAGTTTGTTTACTAGAACTTATACTGTTAGCAAAGAAACCATGTCTGCTATTTGTTACTTCTGGAAAGGAGGAAAGGAGGCTGAATTAAAAAAAGAAAATGTCTTTGAAATGAGGAATGATGTTGTAATGAGAATTGTTGTCTAAATTCTCAATTTGATGGTCATAGACAGAAAATCTATCAGGTGCATCTGTAAAGATATATTTTAGTGTCCCAAGTAACTGAAATTAGTATTTCCACAGCTTAGGCACTCTATAATTAAATAGCATCAAATTCTCTGAACTACTACATTAATCTGTTCAATTTTGTGTGTTTATAAACTGACTATAGGAGCTCCAAAAAGCTCCTCTTCAAGAATGTAACATGGTGGAGGGACGTATTTTGCTTCCACATGCTCTTAGACAAACCCATAAAACAGAAGGGAATAGGAATTCTGTCTTCTGGTAAATAGTTTAAAAAGGTAGGTAGCGTTGTCATGAAATTGGGGTGTCTATGCCAGATATACTTTAATCTTCACCCTCTATTTTTGTTAAGTATTGCCACTTCAAACTAGGTTGTAATTACTCTCTCACAGTGCAAAGGCCACTTAGAAGTATATCATCCACCAACCCTGAAAATACTTTTAAGAATGTTAGGCTTTATCTTCCAAAGACTTAATGAATATCTTGTTTGTTTTAAACAGTCTATTAGCACAAAGGATGCTCCTGTGACTCCTAGAATATATTTTTTAAAATGTGATTAAATACCTGCTATATGAACACATGCACTGGCATAATAGCAATGTTTGCAAGCATATGTAAGCAACCCCTAAACTAATTTGAGTTAATGTCATCAAGAAATTGATAAGTGAAGTGGAATTGCAAATCCAAATATCCACATACTAAAGCCTTATGGAGATCCTAAGGAAGTTCTACATGTTTGTCAGGAGAGCAGAGAGAGTGGACCTAAATAAATGCAAAAATCACAAGCAAAGTGTTGTGTCCTTGAGAAGTATTGATACCTCTCCTGATGAGAGTGAGACCTGCCATGCCAAGTTTGTTTCAGTACACTCATAATGGGGGAGACCTTTCCCTTTTTAAAGAGATCTAGAAAAAACTGTATCACTCTGACTGCTGAAAGATGGTGCATTTCCTCCCTAGTATGTTTTGTCCTCTCCTGAAATATATCTTGGCTCTCATGAGTAAACAAGTAAATACAGATACAGATACAGAAAATTCTCTGCTTCATGGCCTTAAAATGCAAGAAATGTGTAGCAGGGATAGAATACCTTGAAATCAGGGAAAACTGAAGAGTCTGCTACATATATTGCAAATGCATATTCTTCAGTTTTGCTAATTTATATTTTCCTGTTCACATGTGTACGTATTTTTCAGCTGTTGGCAACTTTGACACTCTGAGTTTAGGTTCCAGGCTTTCTGTGATGGGATGCAAGAATAGCTTATTCTAAGGTGGATTTTATCAGTTCCATGGGGACTTAGTGGGCCTTTTGTTACTCTACTGCAGAGAACCAGAACAGTCTAGTTCTCTCCAGGAAAGAGGACCAGAAAAGCACATTTGAATTAAACTGAAGAGGAAATTAGCTCTGCAAAACCTCACTAAAATACTTATAAAACTAGAAAACTAGGTGTAGGATTGTTTAGTCAGTACCTTATTTGGGAATTTCAATATTCAGCAGAGAACATGGTAGGCTTAAATGGTTCTGAAGTTAGTCCTTCTTTCCTATCTTGCTAATGAACAGTCTAGTTTATGTGCAATAATAATACGTACAATATGCCAGTTTAAAAATCTATAAGAACAACCAAGCATAACAAGTCTTGCCCACAAGTCTTGTTAGTTATTTCATCATTTTGGAAACGGAACATACAGGTTCCAATTTGCCATGGGGAAAAATTTCTCTAGCTATCTGTTTTAAATCAAATTGATGTCAAAATCATATATTGATCTGTTAATGTCAGACACTTAGCAAGTAGGGGCAAGGTCATACATTCACAATCAATAAGAATAATACAAAAGATAAGCCACAATAGAAAATTTACAATTATTAATCATCACATACACACAGACACAAATTGTGTAGTGCAGAAGAGCACACACCCTCTTTCCCCTACTTCCAAAGCTTCTCACAGCAGAGGTGGGCACTTTCAGCCATGTGAACACACAGGGCTCTGCCGTTCAGTTTATACCAGGACAATTTCCATCCAAATACACCTTTTGAGTTGGAATCAGGTGGAGACTCAAAGCATCCAGGAAGCACAATGCCTAAACCAGCTGCATTGGCTCCGGTGCAGAAACCCAAATAGTCCTTAGCTGGATTGCTTGGCATGACCCTGCTGCACCAAGAAGACACAAGAATTCAAAATTTCTGGTACTGCCGTTCAATGCATGCAATAGGCATTTCTTTAGTATATAATATTCGTTGGGCTGTGGTCCTCACCATACCCAAATATTAGCCACCAGAACACAGAGATAAACTTTCTCTGCAGAGCTTGTTTAGCTGAGCTGTGGCAACCACAGAGGCTCAGAGCTTGGCTGTACCTGTGCCTTGTGTGACAGACAGGGCAGCTAGCTCCTCACCCTCAGCCCTCTACTTGGCACATTCATGTCTTTTCAGACGTCATTAAACTTGTGTGCAAAGCTTGACAGTAGCTTTTATTACATCCGGAGCATTTCAGATTTTAATTCATCCACATAACCTCTTTTTCCTTTAAAAAATATAGTTAATAATGGCATTATTTGTCATACTTAATAAGGTTTAATTGCACTCTTTAAAACCCCGCTGTGCTTGGGAAGCAAATGGGTTTCAAAACTAATTGTACTTGGAAATTTTAATGCCAGCATCTCTTTTACTTAATATTGTAAATGATGTTTTATTTGAAAGTGTTTTCTGTTTACCAAAATTATTATGCAAATTAAGTGTTCTAACACATATGCAGAAGACATTTAAATGATATTTGTAAAGCAGAGACCCAATTTGGAAAACTGCATGCCACTTATAATTATAAATACAGACTGGAAAAATCACACAGAGTAGAACTCTGATTGCATTCTGAAGTGTGAAAAAACAATATTTGGATTCTTATCTCCAATCTGAATCAAAAATCACAACACCAGTAATAAAAATGAAAAATAAGTTCCACTTCCCATTTCCAAAGTTATGCTTATATCCAATATTTTATTTCAGGATCATTTACAGTATTTTCTACATATTCCATTCACAAATCTCTGGCTAGATATTCTGGCACGTAGCAAAACATTCTGCTGTCTCCACAGGGGATGGTGTGGATATAGTCATAATAGGAGAAAATCCAATATGCAAGTGCATATTGGTTAACTTTTTCAATGACTGACTTTTTTTCTCTTACAAACGTCTGTTTTCACTATTTTGAGAGAAAAGAAATTATATTTCCCAGGGTTTTGACATATCTTGAGCATTAACAAAACTCCTGACATTTAGGTATGATTCTGGAGTGAAACTTATACGAAGACAAAATGAACACAGATGGCTTTAGTCCTGGATTCAAATCTGCATCAATATATAGTCCTAACCTCTATATAATACTAGAATTATTCTTTAAGTGACAACTAAATGCTCTTATTCTGACCAATAATCAAGCAATGAAAATATATGGGTCTTTACAGAAGACAGCTGCAGATGATGGTAAATCAGATTATGTGTTTTATTTACTGAAGATAAATTGAAGCATTCAGTGACAACCTTTGGTGGTTAAATGAGGGATAGAATTTGAAATAATACTGTAAGAATTTTGAAAAAATCCTTTCCCACTCAGAAAATTTTTCATCACTTTCAAAGTTATGTGTTTATTTACAGAAACTTTTTCTTGAAACTCAAGAGTGTTGATTTAGCATTAAAGTCTGAAATAGTAATTCAAAAACCACCGGTAGGGATTATAAGAAAACTGATTTTTGACTTCTGCAAATGCCTCAAAGTCAGAGTAGAATGGCATTAGAACTGTGGAAAAGTCAGCAGTTCCACTTTCCTGGAGATTTCAACATTTTCATAGCCCCAGGGATTTTATTCAGTTCACTCTATGCACTTTTTTACTCCCTCTTCCACTTCTGCCGCTTTGAAGTCTGTTCATAAATCCTGTGCTTCAGACTCATTAACATCTTTTAATTTTATCAACATCTTTCTTTTGTTCAAGGGCCCAAAATCTGGGGCATTAAACCACACCCAGGTGTGGTTTAATGCGTCCTGAGTAGAGCAGGGGATGGTTCCTTCCCTTCCTCTCCTGGCTGGGATCATGGTTGGAGTCAGACCATTGTGCTGCCTGGGTTTTGTGCTCCAGCTTGTGCCCTGAGGATCCCAGGGCCTTTTTGGCAGAGCTGTGCTCCTACTGGAGACTGCCCAGCCTGTGTCACTGCAGGGTAATGTGTGATACATAAACGTATCTCCACATGTTTGTGTAATACACCAATATATGTGTATGTCTATATGCAGTACATATAGGTATGAGATATATGTTTCCATGCAGAGTTGAAGATCTATAAAACTGCATCACCTTTTCCATTGGGGGAAGTGTACTTGTGACAAAAAAAAAAAAAACCAAAACAAACAAACAAACAAAAAAACCCAAAACAAAACCACAAAAAAACCCCAAACAAACAAACAAACAAACCTAAAAAAACCCTGAAAATGTTGCTTTTGTAAACATCTTTTCTAGTATTAGCAGATGAGATAAAATCAATGCTGCAGAAATATTCAACTTCATGTGCAATTTTGCTGTTAAATAATGAAAATCACAGTATCACTGAAGAGGCGTTCTTACATTCCCAATAGGCTTAGCATGATATGTATAATGATACATATTACATATAATGTCACACAAAGTATCCGTACAAGTCTTTAAATGCAATTACCAAGATTGATGGGAAATTAAATTAATTGCCTCTAGATAGTGAGGCTCATTACTACAGGAAGTAATTTAGGTTCTCAAAAAATAACAAATGGGTATGAATATTCATTTGAATTACCAAGAATTGTTACAATGAAAAACATCATAAATATTGTAGTAGCAGATCTTGCTCTTTAAATGGGATATCAATGTAAAACCATAAGAGATTGAAGGAAAATATGAAATAATTTTCATATCATTGGTCTGAACGAATACCTGTCTGAAGCAATACCTGGTCTGTTCATACCATTGGTCTGAACAATTTCCCTAAGGAAAAGAGCTGCTATTCATTGTCTGATTTCAACAGTGATTGAAGAATCATAGGTCACTGATTAAATATTCCAACAATTTAAAGGTAATATAAGTAGCTATATAGGTAGGGATAAGCAGTAGCAATTATTCAGATAGAAATGGTGATGAGGATGCTTGTCCTAGGTTGACTTTATGTTGCTTGTATCCCCAATCGTCCATTCTGTTTGTGCTGTATATTGAGTTCTGTACCTCTAAGAGAGATTCTGGGAGTGAACCAGGGAGAGAAGAAGCACAGAGTTTGTTTTGAGGAATGGCCTGACTCCCACACATTCTCTGCTCTGGGCTTCTGTTCATCAGAGACACGGACAGCGGAGGGACAAAGATCTTTTTGCTTTTCGTTAGTTTTAGCTAGCTGAGGCAGATAAGCTTCCTGGACTGTTGTTTTTTTGGTTGGTTTTTTTTNATTTTGTTTGTTAAACAAATATTTTTTTCCACTTTTCTCTGAGGAAGTTTTTCCCGGACTGGCTGGGGGGAGGGGCTGTTTGAGTTTGTTTTCCAGAGGAACCCTCTTAGGAGGTTTCCTCCCAAATTTGCCCTAAACCAAGATATAAATTTCTCAGATACCTGAAAGAAAAAGTGGCGAAAAAGTGGCAAAAAAAGTTAAAAAACCACATCAGTTATACTTCTACAAAACCCAAAAGCACAGAGGGAGAGGAAGATAAAGAATAACATCTGTCAAGGAACCTCATCACACACAGCAGGTAAATGGCTTTCTTATTAGACAAACAACAATATTAATAAAATACAAGGGGCTGCAGACCTTCATTTATATTGAGCCTCAAGCCATCAGGAGTTGGTGACGGCAGTGATTATATCAATAAAATCTATTATAATGTTCCCTTCAGTGTCCTCTGCTGACTATATAGACTTTCATAATCATAAACTGCAGGACGCTCTTTGTAAAACAACTATTACCATTGAACTTTATCTCTAAGTAAATATGTATTGAATGAAAAACTCTTCTAGGGCAGGAGTATAAAAAATATCATTGTTCTTGCCTTTCTTGTTAAGAGATTTCTCTTTGGTGAATGATATTTAGAGAATTCCTACACTCTGTTTGCATTTGATGCATTTGTTTTCACTTGTAGGGTCACCAAATTAATATCATCACAGTGGTTATATCATTAACAGAACAGCAATAAATCTGTAAAAAAATAGAAACTTGCTTCGCTTTAGTTATAAACCTACCTCTCTATGCAGAGGCCTCAAGAGAAGCTGTAAACAGATTATTTTCTTTGAGTGACTAGGTTGATATTTTGGATTGGTTTGGGCCTTGACCATCAGAAATCAGGAGGTGGAATATTTCTAAGTATTAGAAAATTCAGCTGTAGATTAGGATGCAAAAGGGTTCAAATGAAAACAATCTACTGTGTTCTGCATGTTCTGAATATAGAATACAGTCAGACAGTAAAAAGGAAGAAATTTGACTTGAGGAAGGGCACATGGGTAAAAGCAAACCTTAGCAACCAGGACTTACTCAAAAGTGTCTGTGACCTCCCACTTCATGAATTACAAGAATATTTGGATGATCTGGAAATCTATGTTCCAAGTTTCTTCTGCTGATGCAGTTGCCTCAGCAAATCCAGCTACCTTGTACATTTGTGTCCTAATTGAGAAGACCCTCTTTCCCCAGAAATATTGTTCTCTCATAGAAGACCACTTTTAGAGGGAATAAAGAAAGAAATTCCTGATATCAGCCTTATCCTTTGTCTCTTCCCTGGACCAATCTCCTGTGAGGGCATTTTTATGAGGCTTTTTCTGAAATCCAAGTGTCACAGCTGCATGGGCCGCCAGATTGAAAAAAATTTAGTATCATTGCTTGTGAATTCATTCCCTGGAGCTTCATGTTGCTCTAATTTTCAGCTACCTAAACTTCTGGTGAGATGGATAAAAGGGACAATGCGGGTGGCAAATACAAGCTTGTCCCTCGTGCTGAGAAAGCTAAGAAAGGTCAGGTGGAATGTGTGAATACATCTAGCAGCAGTGGAAAGCATTAAGCTTCACAAAACAAGGTCTCAGATTCAATTTATATTTTATGTTCTTCAGCAATGAGCTGCATAGTCTTCCTGGAAAGTTGCCAAAATTTGAATTGCATTATCTGTACTGATTTACAGGACATAGCTGGGATTGTCAGTGTGAAAATGTTCTGTATTGGGAAGAAGTCTAAAAATTGTATTGTTTGCGAATGTAAAGCAGCATTGCTGCTTCTTGGAGTTTATGAACTCTGTGCACCATAGATTTTTCATTCAAAGTCATCATTAATTATAACTGTAAGAACACATTGCCAAATTCTGCAGTGCTTATTCACTCTGCCTCTCTCTGGACACAATGAACAAAGCAGTAGGTAAACCCATTTTTTCTACCTTTTCCTCTTTGATAAGGTCTGTGTGAGATTAATGATACCTGTCATATGCCAAAGAATCATTTTTCTTGGCACAATTCATTCAAAACATCTCAAAACTGAAAGGAATTTATTAGCATTCATCAGACCTCGTAAAACTCATCCTTTAGACTCTTTTGGCCATTCCTAGTGCAGTAATAGTCAGGGAATGCCCAGAAGCTTTTCAGTGTCTTCACCTTTACAGTTCAAATGTTTTCAGACTTTTCTTGGCTATATAAGTCTGTATTTACTGGATATTATAAAGGGAATAGAACAACCGTTCAACCTTTTAACCTCCTTTCTCTCATTCATCTTGCTTGCTCAAGAAGTCCTACAACACGGTAAAAGTTGGGAATCATTGAGGCACAGCAATTTCATCATGTGGAGCAAGGCCCAGACCTAGGAGGCACTGAGCCTTTTCTTACAAAAACATGAGGATGGAGTGTTTAATTCACAAGACTTTTGAAGTCTTTCTTAAGTGCATAGCAATGGAATACAGTGCCTCAGAAAATTGCCTTTTAAGGATTTTTTTTTTGGTTTCATTCTCTTTCTCTGCCTACAGCAAGAACAACCACAACAACTTTATGGTAATTTTGATATGGAAATTTTCAGGATAGTTATGACCATGAAACTCCTGCAGAGTTCAGAAATAAGGATATTAGGAGTTTCTTCACAGACTAGATTCCCATCATATTGCCATGCATTGATGCACACAGTAACTCTGTAAGGTCATGAAACATTATTGATTATCACTCCTGTTCTCTTTTTCAGAAACTGAGAGGGAAATTAGTTTATCTGAGGTTGCAGAGCAGAACACAGTCTTGCCTCCTTGTCTTTCTTATTTGAGCTTGTCCTTTACCATAAGTTAATCAAATCTTTTTCTTAGTAAGACATTCATACAGTCTATAAAGGACAAAATCCCTTTAATATCTGGGATGTAGGTCATGTTCTGGGGCACTGCTGAGAGGAAAAGCTACAGCAAGTTTAGTTTTTTTACCAAGAATTCTGGATAGAGTGAGCTCACGTGGGGAAAGGTGCACCCTGGGTTCAGTTCTCCCTCACTCATATGAGCTGCTCCTGAATTCTCTTCCAGTGATGTTGTGGCCGAGGACTGCTCCTGACCTTATTTATTCCTCCTGTTGTAGTGATAAACTGTAAGGTGCATGAGGGAATTTTTAGTTGCCTGATGTATCCGAAACACTTGAAAGCCTTTTCCTCCAAACTTTGTCTACTCAATTATGCCTATTCATTCAAAAAAAAAAAATTT
>VZUA01094096.1:2814-15551 GCA_013401035.1 Horornis vulcanius
AAAAAAACCCGTCCAGGAAGCTTCTTTGCCTCAGCTAGCTGAACTAACTAAAAGCAAAAAAGATTTCTGATTTCTGTCCCTCTGCTGTCCCTGCCTCAGCCAAACACATGCTGGAGAAGGCATGCAGAGGAGTGAACGTGGCTTTCTCAAAACACACTGCACGCTTCATTCCCTGCTTCACTCTCAGAGCCATTCTTAAAGACACAGAACTCAATACACAGCACAAACAGAATAGACAGCTAGGGATACAAGCATCATAAAGTCACCCTAGGACACCACATAACCACGTAAAAGCTCAGCAAAAGGAGGAGGAAGGGAGAACCTTAGAATCTTTGGGGCTACAGCTTTTATCTTCCACAGGAATTGTTAGGCCTGATGTAGCCTTGCTTTCTGCAAAGTGACTAAACCTCTGCCTGTTGATGAAAAGTAGATAGTGAACACCTTATTTTGGTTTTTCTGTTTGCAGCTCTGTCTCACCTATTAAACAGTCTTTATGTTGAATTATCTCACTTTTGCCCCTCTGAGTCTTGCCCCCCCCCACAGCTGGGCTTAATGAGCAAGTGATTGGTGGAGGCTTAGTCTCCAGATGGGGTCAACCTACCACATAAGAAAAAATAAACCAAATAAATAGACTTCATTTTGTATATAAGGCAGACATACATGAATATAGACTCCAGTTTTAGATTGGAAACTAGAACTAGATCAAGTTATCTGAGATGGAATACAGCAGAGAACCTGTCCAGCCAGGTAGGAAGAAAAAACAGTCTCTCAGTGTAATTCATTAAATTCATCAGGTCTGATAAAGGCTTAAGAAGACAATATCTGCTCCCAGCAAGCAGAACAAAACTGCTGAGCACCCACCAATACTGCAATAGAAATCAATAGAAACTGCAGGGACGTTGTGACTTTCAGACACTGCTTATGCTTCTTCAGAAGCCTAATCATAGCTAGAAGGCCTTATTCTGAAGCTGTGTAAAAAGATTTCTGTATTGGTGGGTTTCATCTGTTTTATTTCCAGAGGGCAGAATCAGGCACACTGTACCAAACAGGCCAAGTTTCAGGGCAGGGTGAGAAGGAAAGAAGAAAACCTCTGTCTCAAGATGAGTAGAGATCAGAAGAATCATGAACCCATTTGCACACCCAGGCAGCAAATCCACGGCTGGCAAAGTTACTCTATGAGGAACACATCAATTAATGCTGCAAATTAACAGGCCCAGCAGAGGTTCCCAATGAAAAAAAAAAAAATCTTTCTTTTTTCTAGCTTGGATGAAGAAGGAATGTTTGGCATTCAAGGACAGTGCAATGGAGGTATCTTACAAGGCTTGTCCTTATTCCATCTCCAGTTAAGCATTGCCATTGGGAGGGCAGGAGAGATGCATGATAGTCACAGCGCAGAGGTCACAAGCATTTTCAAAGCTGACAAGGCCAGGCTGTACAGGCCATCTGCCTTCATCATTACTGCCAGAGGTTGAAATGTCTCTGTATTATTGAGATGAGTACTAAAAAGGCAATATGATAGCTGACCCGTTTAAGGAAAGGCCCTTGCTTAGTAGTTAACACTGCCAAACATGTCAAATCATCAAAGCAAGTGAAGGAGTCAAGAGGGAGGTCTAAGATCTGAAGGCATTAAATGCTGCTTTTCAGCAAGTTCTCCTGGGTTTGGATTCCATCCTTTTTCCAGCACAGGGCTAAACTGAGAAGCAGGAATACAAAATGCAGTAGATTCCCAACACGACAAAAACAGCTAGCATATGCCTCAGGTGGTAGAGAGTACCTGTCAAACACAACTGAAATATATTTTCAGCAGTGTCCTCAAAATACTCTGTTGAGACAGAAGATGCAGAACCTGGTAACAGGTTTTTGGTTGTTTTTTTTCAGAAAAGTTTGAACTCATTGCTTTTAGAGGAAAATAGGCATGGACCCCCAAATGACAGCACTAAAAAGACAACTTGTGGCAGGGAGCAGCAAAAAACTGTGGCTGCCCATGGGTCTGTGTGTGCCCATCTCACCACCCCAGCACAAGCAGGGCAGCTACAGGGCACCAGGGGACCCCCAGCTCTGGGCACCTCCCTGGGGATGGGACAACCATGAGCTGGATGTGGACCCAGCTTGGTGGGGCCCATGACTGAGCACAGCAGGGCAGGGCTGTATTGAGCTGGAGACCAGACTCTGCCGTGGCGTTACTGAGGCAGGGCTGGGCAGGGACAGCCAAGGCTGCTGGCACCCCTAGGGCCACCACAACTTGCACAACACCATCAGCAAGAATTGTAAACAAGGAGCACATTGCAGATTTTGGTTTAAATTTTCCAAGTTTCACAGCTACCTAATAAAATTTGACTTGCTACTTGTAAACACTGTAACATCTCGTTACAGATTCTCACAATTACTTGTTTTTCTAGTGTAAGAAGTGCACTGATTTACAGTGGCTTCAGTGAAAGGCAAAGTCTCATTGGAGCCTAGAAGTAGAAAAATAGCTGTAAGGCTGATCAAGGAATATGTGGGCTGCTGAACAAGACAACTGATTTAGCAACAGCAGGCACAAATAACAGCAATGTATTTAATGTCATCCATCTCAGTCCTCATTAAGGTCTTACCATACCTCTGTGATTAGTGAAAGGGATTGTGGAGATCTACCAGCAGTCCATTATGACTCAGGGATTAAATGAGAGAACTCAACCCACACAAGCTCATGGGATCCAACAGGCTGTATCCTTGCAAGCCGCCCTCTATTATCTTTGAAAGCTCACAGAGATCAAGTGGTCCTGCATGACTGGAGGAGGGCAAATCTTGTGTCAATCTTCAAAAAAGACAAAAGGTAAGCCCAGGGAACTTGAAGTCTCAGTTTGATTACTGGAAAAAAAATCACAAAGCAAGTCTTTTTCAAGAGTGTTTCTGGGCACATGAAGTAGATACAGTGACCGTCTATTTAACGTAGATTGTCATCAATACAATATTATAATATAATCAATAAGATTATTAGATTTGGGGATGAAGGGAGAGCAGTGGATGTCATTTACTTTCATCTTTAGAGATATGCTTGACTCTCACAATATTCTTGCATGCAATTTATGATGTTATGATCTGTATTGATCTGCTTGAATGATCAGTCTCTGAAGACAGTAGATGGCCCATCCTACTGTATCTGGAGGCTAGCAACAAGTGGAACACCACAGAGTCTTTTCTGATATACTTATCACTGACTTGGAGGTAAGTGATTGTACACACTTTCATCAAGTTTGCACATGTTGATACGCTTAAGAGCAGGACCTTGTTAAAAGGGATCCAGACAGACTAGAGGAATAGGCCAGCAGGAACTTTATTAATTTTGAGAATGAAAAATTAAAAAAAAAAAATCAAAAATTGTTCCTGCACCTGGGAAGAAATGAGCCCTTGCACGAAGGCAGGCAGGGAAACAGCTGTGCCAGAAAGTACCCTGGGCAGACAGCCAGCAGCATACCCTGGCAGCAAAACAAAAGTCACAACATCCTAGGTTGTATTATCATAGCTAGTAGACAAAAGCACTTTGTAGACCACATCTCAAATACTGCATCCACTTTTCCCCCCTCAATACACACATTGAGGAACTGGAGCAAGTTCAGCGGAGTTCAGTGAAGAGCTACTAAGACACTCAGGGGTCTGGAGAATTCACCCTGTTATTAGAAACTGAGCTAATTTGGCTTGTTCATCCTGGAGACAAGGCTTCAGAGGAATCTAGCTGCAGCCTTCTAATATCTACACGGAGGTCACAGAGAGGATGGAGACATAATGCATGATGGGAAGAAGAGAGACTGAGACTGCCTGAAGGGATTTTTTTTTTTCACCACAAGGGCAGACAGTCATAGGAACAGGTTAGTCAGAAAAGTTGTGCAGTCTCCTTCCTTGGAGGATTTTAAGTATACAAAGTATATAAAATTCCAAGTAATCTGGTTTGAACTCATAGCTGACCCTACTTTGAACATGAGGTTGGACTCAAGACCTGCTTAGGTTCCTTCCAAAATCAATTATGCTGTGATGCTGTGATTATATTTTCTGTCCAGTATAGAAGGTCTCAAAATCTCTTTGTGTTAAGGCTTTGGACTCCATGAAAGAACATCTTTTCCAGAATATGCTACACCATACAACCCCTAAGACCAATCAAAATTGGAAATCACAGCTGAATCACAGAATTGCAAAAGTGTTAAGGTTAGAAATGACCTATCAAGATGTCTAGTCAAATCCTTCTGCTCAATTTGGGTCAGGTAGAATGGGCTTCCCAGGAAAAGCAACATATGCAGAGAAATTTTTCACTCACTCTGCTATTAAAGTCAATTTCTTGCCTCTTCAGTAACCCTTATTTAAAACAAAACAAATCAAAAAGCCAGGGCATCCACTGACTTCTTTACTTGCAAACACCAACACAGAAATCAATCAATCAATCAATCAATCAATCATCTCATCTGAAGAACAGCAAAAATACACTAAGAATTCCTAACAAAATTGGTGAAGTCCCAGGACTGTGAAAGTCTGACAGAAGAGGACTAAAGCAAAGACAAATATATTCTATGAAAACAAAATGGAACACTTTCAGTGGCTTACTTTCTTTTAATTCATTGAAACATATCTGCAGCATATGCAGCTGTGTTGAGTAGAGCAACTGGATATAGTACTATGGATCCCCAGCCTGGCATTGTCAAATGCTCTAATAGCAAAGTGTATTGAGACTTTTTTGAATTTGAAACGTTACCTGGGACTTGATATCCTTTTGTGCATTTGTCTTCATACATTCTGAATGATAGATTCTGCTCACCTTAATATAGGCATAGGAGAAAGTAAAAAAACAATAAATTAAACAATGTGGAGGAAGGACTTAGGAATTTCCCTAAAGTTACTTGGGAAGGTGAATTTTAAATACTACAGAATAAAGTTACAACTTTCTTTATATCGAGACAGTACATTTCTCCCTCAAATAGGGTTATGCTTTCTCACCTGAAGTGACAAATGATTTACTTAGCAACTGATTAACTTTTAATTTCATGACCTCTAGCCAATATTTCACCTAAAAATAGAGAAAGTTATCATTGTTCTTAATAAAGATCTTGAGATTTACTCTTTTGCTTTCACAACTCAAGGACTATAATTATAATTGAGATGTCAGTGAATTCTTCTGTATCTACCATGTAGTATAACATTTCCTAAGTGAATTATAAATGCAGACTTTATATTGCTTCCTAGGACTCTCTTCAAAGGTAGCTAAGTTTCCTAAGGTGTCACTTTATTCCTGGATAAATCTTACCTTAGCCAAACAACTACTAATCTCTAGCATATATGTAGTTATCTCTCTTCGTCATTAAAATAGAAGTTATCTGTACCAATAAAGCAGCTTATCCCTGCTTCTCTCCTCTGGACATGAAATACCTCTGCTGCTGCCTGTAGAGCATTGCATTCACATGCCTTTGTCTCAAAGAGATGAAATACTTTTTCCACTAACTCATATTAAAATAAAAGGAAATAGATTTTCAAGTATGTGAAGGATGGAAAGTTAACAGGGAATACTCAGCAGAGATTTACCAAGTGCAAATCATCCGTGACCAACCTGATTGCCTTCTATGATGAAATGATGAGCTGCACGGACCAGAGGAGAGCAGTGGATATGATCCACTTTGGCTTTCCTAAGGATTTTGACACAATCTTCCACAGAAGCTCAGAAAGCTGAGAAACTGTTGCCTGACTGAACTGTTAGACATTGAAATCTGCCTGGACACTGGGCTCACAGTAATCAATGGCTCGAAGTCCAGCTGGCAGTCAATAACACAGAGAGAATCAGGGAGTTTGTTCTGGGTCTGACATTGTTCCTCATCTTCATCAGCAGCCTGGATCATAAGGAAGAATGCACTTACTAGAAAATGCAAGGACAGTACCAAATGGAGGAGAAGTTGCTGCATTGAGCAGATTCTTAATGCACAGCAGTTTGAGAAACCTGTGAACTAGAGCAACAGGAATTTCCCAAAGCTTAATAAGCAGATCTGCAATGTCTCACACACAAGTACAGCTGGAAAGTGGCTGCCTGACTGACAGCCCTGCTGAAAGTACCAGGGACCACGGCCAGTGGAATGTGAATATGAGCCATGGTGCAGTCTCCCTGTGAAGCTGGAATGCCAATACTGGGCCACATTGAGAAAGGTACAGCTAGCAGGTCAAGGGAGCTTCTGCACTGAAGAGACCCTGTCTGGAAAGCTGTGCTCAGTCTGGGGCTCTGCTGTTCATGAAGGATGATGAGGAGCGGAGTAAGGTCCAGTAGAAGGCTGTAAGGATGGCCATCACTTGGCCCCTTGTCGCAGTTGGACACAAAATGAAGAGCTTGACTCCAGGTAGAAGAAAATTCAGAAGGCTATTTTATTAGTTTAACACAGCCCTTTTATAACATGATGCACTAAAGAACCATACAATTGGTTTAATAAAGACAACACCTCTTCATTGGCTGAACAATAGAAAACAATACCTGTGAGAGGGTGGCTATGGTAACTTGAAAATATTATGAAAACAAAGGACTGTTTACATTTCACTGTCCTTGAGAGCATTCTTTCTCTCAAAGAAGAATCAGCCACTGAAAATTTTCACAGAGTCAGAAAGTCTGACCCACAGCCCCTTAGAAGCAATGTGAGAGCTGGGCTTGTTTAGTCTGGCAAAGGGGGAGCCTTAACAACAGCCTACAGATGCTTCAGAGGTAGCTTCAGTGACCACAGAGACAACCTCTCATCAGATATAGCCCATGGCAAAACAAAGGCCAACGGGGAGTGGTTGCAGTTAGGAAGACTGAACAACATTAAGAAAAAGCTTTTCAATAAAAATATAGTTGAGCACTATAGGTGCTCCATAGGTGGAATCTCCAGGCTCAGAGGTTTTCAAGGTTGTCAGACAAAACAGATCTAGACATGCTAACAGTGCTGCTTCAAGCAGAAAGATGGACTTGATGTTCTCCAGGGGCCACTTCCAAACAAAATTTTAAAGATTTTGTGAAAATGAGTGAAAAAAGTCACACTGAAAATTGCAATTTGTTTTTTAGAGCAATGTTTAGAAGGGTTATGGAATATGCCCTCTGTTCATGAAGTATCTTGAATAAATGTAACTAATAAGAGTAAGGACTAATCCAAAACAGTAAGATCTCCCTCTCTTCATATTACCTACAATGGAAGTTATTTAGGACATTTCTTCACCTATTCAGGAATAGCAAGCATTACTGAATTAAAAATCAACATGGAAAGGCAGTTTTCCATAGGCAGAATGTACCTAGACTTTAATCAGAGAACAGCATGGAATGCCATTCCAGAATCTTCTATAATGTATTAAACTTTTTTTTTTTTTTTTTAACAGTCATGGCACCTTCAACACAGGAGTGCCAAAAGTGTCTAATATTTGTTCACAAAAAAGAATCATGAACATTATTCTGTCAACTTTTTGGCAGCTCTCCCATGCAAGAAATTTTTTACTTTTTCTCAAATGAGACTGAAAAGGGTCTGCCACCAAATAAAAATAAACTAAATAAAAATAAACTGCAAATCAAAACAGTTCATTTAAATCTGTAAGAAAGTAACATGATGTTAAATTTTGCTCATGTCTTTCAATAAAAATGTGGGACAGTGTTATATTTCAAATGTCAAGTAGTAAACACATATCATTGTATTTGGTTTCTTCTTCCTGCCTATAAATGCAAGGAAGCCCTTNCAGTACTTAATATCTGCATCTGCTAGTATTATGCCAAATGCTTAAATGTTTTTTCCTGCTGTTGGTCAAGGTTTTCATATAATTAAAAAATTATAAAGTGGTATGTAAACTTGCATATTGTATGCATAATTTGTGGGACCCACCTTATCTCCTTCAGCACAACACTTTTCTTTTTAATCATTCCACTTAAATCAAGCCACTCATCTTTAAAAAAGCTAATGAGCTACTTAGTACTGCTGCTGCAGCCATTCAGTCATGCTGACTTCAATAGTATATAAAGCAACATATTGAGAGAAAACAGGAATAAAAAAGCCCACTTGTGGTGGAATTACAAAATGATTTATAGAAAAATCCTAGGAACTCATAGAGAATACTCAGAACTTGCAAAAAGTATTGAATTAACTGCATGTGCCTATATCAATAAATTAAAGCCAAGGCAAGAGCTCAAATACCAGACTCTACTTATCCATAACATTTAATTGCTAACTTGTATACTCCATCAACAGCTGGCAATTAATATTCTCCCAGACAGTGGGAGATTAAGTACAGTCTGCAGGATAAGAGAGGTCAGGGACAGTGTGTTGTGAATGCATAAATGCACTATGGTCCATTCTATTTTCTGTCATGGGCACAACCCTCAAGTCTTCAAAAAAGCTGTTCAAAACAAGAATCAGCATTACACTCTCCTGTGCCCCAGAATCAGAATGGATATCAAAACCACAGATGGTATCAGGTAGCACCAATCCAACTAGTTTGTCCTTTCACCTGAATTAACTCTCCAGTGGCCTTTACAACACTACACTGCTCCTTCAAGGAGCAGTATAGTGTCGAGGAGCAGTATGTCTGGCATTCGCTGCTGTAACCACAGCTCACAAAAACATTCTTGATAAGTCAAAAATGCAGAGCCTGGGTACAGTACTGCTGACAGTGCAGCCACAGCAAGAAAGAATCAGCCTCGTTGGGTAGAGTTTTTAACCAGTTTCCATTGTGTGGCTTTCCTGCTGCAGCAGTAATATTGACAGTACCTGAGCTCAGCATCTTCGAGCTAACTCGACTCATTCACCCCAGCTGCAGCTGCTGTAACACAACACAGGCGTTACCACAAAAGCCAGCTTTCAAAAGCCAGGGACATTCAAAGGCTTCTCTCAGCTGCTGGCCAGCCCTAGAATCCAGGCTGGCTGGAGCTCACAGGACACATAGAGAACAGCTCACAACCTGCCTTGGCAAAACAGAAGCTGGGTGATGTGAAGCCCCCACAGAATTGACAGAGATCCTCAGTGGCACCTCTTGAGGCCCAAACTATACCCAAATACTGAGCATGCCCAGGGGGTCAGCCCACAAGTGAACAGGCAGGTTACAAGATTTCCCCCTCTATCACACCAGAGGGTTTTCCCAACAGTGATGTTGAGAAGAGGGGAAGTAGTTTTAACCATGTGGATATGTAATCATACAACTTCAGCAAGAAAAGCATTACATGTCCTCCCAAAGCAGAACATCCGGATCAACATGGTGTACCTTAAAAAGTAGTGCAGCACCCCTACCTGAAACCAATATGCCTGAGCAGGTCTGAGTAGCAATAAAGACAAATTTTGTCCATGATACTGATATGAAGAATCCATTTCCTGATAATATGTCTATAATCATAACAGAAAAATACTTCATGCTGCATAATCCCATCAAACCAGTGAAATTCAGTAAGCAGTACATGACTGGGTTTAACTGCCTCAAAAAAAAAAAAAAAAAAAAAAGAAAAGAAAATCCAACACTGCTAAGTGTTTTAACTTCTGGTCCTTAACACCCTGAAGAGCTTTCAGGGTGATGCCTTCAATAAGTCATCTCCTGAAGTTCTTATAATAAAGTTTTTATTACTTTCCTGTAAGAAGATTAAAACAAGTCATGCCTCTGAGTTAGGAACGAGCATCGAAAGTGCTTGATTTTTTCATTTTCTTTGTAATAAAATAAAAAACAGTTATTCTATGCAAAAACAGAGAAAAAATGTAACACACCTAGAATTCCAATTGGCATCACCATACTTGAGTAGCAGAGGCTACTCAAGTGTTTTGATTATAACACTAAGAATAAGAAAAGAGGAGAAGCTATGTTTCTCTCAGTGAAGGTTGGTAGCCCCTTCACAAAAAAAGCCCTCTCATTTAAGGTCACATGGAACTATTTTGCTAAGTCTTAAAGAGCTGCCTTAGTGAAACATTAGTTTCTCAATTGGATCAAACTAATTTGACTTAAAGTAAGTGGGAGGAATGGTTTAATTAGCACTATTGAATATACTCTGCATCAGACTAGATTTTCTTCTCAGCATCAGGCAGAACTCATTAAAAAAGAGAACTCAACCTTTTGCTCATAATTACCTTTGGTAGACCAGCACTTGAGACAATTTTCTAATTGCAGAAGAGGAACTGCACAAAGCTACCATTCAAATGCATATATTAATTCAGTTTTATTTTCTGCTCAGCCTTCCAAAACTAATTATTTAACACTGAGGTTCAGAAATTGGAGAGTGACCCTCAAGAAGAATGGGGCAGAGGGTCTCTTAAATAAATTGTATTTGAACCTTGAAGTAGAAGGACAATTCTAAAAAAACAACTTGCAAGATTGCATAAGAAAACATGACCCCCAAACAAGCCCTGTAAAGGGCATGCAGTTCAGCATTGTTTTTGTCTTCACACAGCTGCCTTATGATATCAGAGAGTTACATGGCAAACAACATTCACTTCTAAAAATAAAAGTAAACATAAAATTAAAGCTTTGTCTATGGAAAAATAAAGAGATTTGACATAGAGTGATAGGTTTTGAGCTGACCATAACTTCCTAGAAAATACAACTCGGATTTGCTCTGTGGCAGCCAATAGAAGATATGAAAGCAAAAACTGAGATCATCTCTGATGAAGAAACAAACAAAATGCACAGAAAGAAGTATAAAAGGAGGGTGTCCTCCTCTGAATTTTTTACCCAGAAGGCACACTCTGACCTCATAGTGCACATACTGCAATTTGCACACAAGAAACTGTATCGAGCCAATGTTTTAAATTAAATCTTAAAACAGACTTTGTGAATGTGAGAAAACTGCTTTCAGAAAACATCATTCAACTAAATGGTCAGGGCAAAGCTGGGCAAAGTGTTCCTGCTGGGACACATCATCTGGATGGTATCTCGAGGAAAGGGCAATAGACTTACTAAAGTCACCATGTCAACCAAATACTTCCTATTGCACAAAGAAATGCTCACACCAAGTTTAAGACTTGCTTTGACAATGCTTAGAGCACAGCCAAAGATCAAACCAAGGAGTTTTAATAGGACAGAAAAGAGCTTGACAGCACTTCTGAGAGAATCCTCAGCATCTTCCAAGATATACCTCTAAGTCTGCAGGTTTTTTGGGGAGTAATATCCGTGTTGTCTTGCATACAGGAATGCTTTCCTTTGCATAATCTAGCAAATCTCTGTCCTACTGTCATTCTACTCTGTAGATATCCATAAACCCCATTTACTGTTACTCCAGCTGCATCACATATGGGAAGCTGCTATTAAGGAAAATTATAAACACCTTCTAAAAAGGCCACTTTATCTCTGCTAAATTACTTTTGATAGTATCTTGACTGGTAAATTTTTTGACAACAAATTCCTGTTCCACTGCATAACTTTAAGAATTGTTTTCTTGATAATAGAAAGAAACAAGTTAATATGTAACCTTGTTCATCACCAGGTGCAGCAGAATCCTGCAAACAGTAACACAGAGTACAAAGACTGATGAGAGAGTCAGCACTGTGGCTAGATGATACCACTGGAAATCCTCAGATATAGTCTCATTGGAGCACAGGAATCTTGTTTCTCAAAAAAGCATGCCAAAACCCCACACAAGTTCTATCTTGTACCTTAACTGCCTCAAAACAGCACAAGATAACAGAAATCTCTAACAATATACTACTTAAATTTGAGTAAATAATTTTGTCAGCCTTAGACAACTAAACTGTTTTTCATTTCACCTCATTAATTCTAGCTTTTCTTTACTACATCTTTCATACAACCCCCAACCAATCCATTTATAAAATCATTACACTGTCCTACTACAAAAGCCTTGGATTTACCCAGTAAAAATAACTACTAGACAGGAAAGCTATGGTATGGCAGTATTTTCATTTAGTTTAGCATATCCTCCCTTTAGTTTCATCCCTGATTGGGATAAAAGAAATCCTTATTCAGACAACATGATCAAAATCAGAAGCAGACTTCTTTCTCCTTAGAAACAGATTTGGAATCAGTTAAGCAAGGCCAAAGCTTTTGACGTTCTTCTCAAAGAAGAGAATGAATCAAGAATTCACAGTACAGAAAAACACAGGAAGAATAGACTTTACCATTGTGGAAAGTAAGATTTTTTTAAACAAATTACAGAGAAAATGCAATTTAGGACAACCCTAACTACATTAAAAAAGGTAATATGTTATGACAAAAGCACAGAAATTACATTTAGCAAAAATGCACTTTTAATTGCTGCAATTAAATTATTATTAAGTATCTTATGGTGATACTTGAATATAAATGGATAAAAACAAGATTAAAATCTAAATCATAAAAATGACTATATTCTATGGCGTTTCACCAGAATTACATCTAGGAGAACACGGTATCATAAGCATAATTCACATGAAGATTTTCTCTACAAATTTAACCACAAAAGAATGTTCTGGTAGACACTAAATAATAATCACTAATTGAAATCCAAGTTTGTCTGTGGCATCTAAGTGATAAAAATTAATATGATTCAGAATTGTTAAAGGAAGACATCTATGCAAGACTAATACAAGACACACATTTCAGAAGTCAAAATCCATCATCAACAAGTCAGGTCATTGCTGTGCTTCAGAGCAGCATACACATTAAAAATATTGCCTACAAACAGAAATATTATTATATGGGTATCACTGTTAAGGGAAAAATATTGAGTTTTCTGTAAATGTATCTCCCCTTTGCCCCTACAAATGAGTAAAGACACAATGAAAAACATGTTTGCAAAAAGAAAAAAAAAA
>VZUA01094128.1:1647-12079 GCA_013401035.1 Horornis vulcanius
AAAATCTTCACACCTATCGGAATGAGATCCCTAAACCCCCTTTTTTTTATTCCTCTTATATTTCTCCCCACCACAGGAAGCTGTCACATCTCGGCTCCTGTGTGTTAATATCAATGTATCAATGTAATGTTACTTCTCAGTGGTTTTTGGATCAGCCTCTCTCTGCTTTGTAATGCAGCATAAATTTCTGGATTCACAGAACAAGAAGTAGAATGATCCAATTGAGCACTAAATTGAATCCTGCAAACCTCATCTGTGCCAGTTCCCTCTCTGAATCCCCCTGGGGCTGTAGGAGGGCTGGTCCCTGCATGGAGGGACACCCCTGGCCCTTTCTCACATCCTTCTTTGTTGAGGGATGGGTACAACTTCTTGTGTCCATCAACTGAGCGCTCTGCATCCAAAGTACATTTGGTGACAGAGAAACAAATTGACCGAGGAAAATGAGTATCAAGCAAGAAAAAAAAAAAAAGCCTAAAGATACCAAACCCCTTGGATAAAATGCGAAATCTCCTAGAAAAGCCTCTAAGACTTTTTATAGCTTGTTTTGAGATGACTGCAAACCTCACCACCTTGCTGACACTGTCGTGAACAATGATCTTTCACTCTGAGGTGTGTAACAAAAACTTTTAGGGTCTAGCTGGGAATGCTAACTACCTGCCTCATTTCTGTATTGTTACATGCTTGACTCCAGGATCCCCCCATGGCTATGAAATTGTTTTTATTCTTCACGTTTTTGCCTCATCTTGTCAACACAGCAAGCAAATTAGCTCTTCCAGGAGAATGACTGAGTTTTGTGCACTTCCATGTTGTGCTGATGGCCAAATAATTTTTCAGCATTCTTTTTCCTCTGACAGAGAAAAAGTCTGTTAAAATGTTGTTTGCCTTGCTCAGAGGAAGGAAAAAAAACAACAAACCACAACACAGAAAATAGAAAATAATAGTTATCTTGGCTAGCTAGGAAAACAAACTAAACATCTGTGTGAAATTTACAAGGATGGTGGAATTGAAAAGTTTATGTCTTGCTCTTAACACAGTCATGACTACATTTTGCTCTTAAAAAAAAAAAAAAAGAGTTAAGCTAATATTTCTGTGGCTTTATACATTCTTTAATAATAAAATATTCTTTACCAGATCATGACTCTCTGATGTTATCAACCTCATATTGATTTGACTGCGAGCTGGATCATGAAAGGAGTTACTAATTGGCATTTCAGAAGCACATAATTACTGTGTAATATAATATGTATGTTATAACCTTTTCTTTCTTTCCTGCCTTCCTTTCACTTTTATTTATTCATTAGCTCTTAGATTGTAAACTATAAAAGGAAAGTGCAGATATGTCCTTAGCAAAAATTCTGCAGCAAGTTTCATCAGTGTCCAGGGACTGTATCAGCAATTTTTACATTTCAGGTTTATTGTAATTGTGTTTTAGCTTCTGCTAAAGAGAAGTGGTGTACTAATAGTTTTCTTATTTACAAGTAGGTTGAGGAGCAAAGAATCTAAGAAGGTTTGTAGTGTTCCCTTTGGACTTCTATGTGTTTAGAGCAACTAATTTTTTTTTAATCAAACCTGTGCCTTAGCAGGAAACATCTGCCCACTCCTGCAAACTGCAAACACATCTCCTGCTACAGGGAGAAATTCGTATGTTGCTGTTCCTGGTCATAAAGGCTGCTCCTTCACACTTTTTGGGTTGAAACTTCAGGTAGTTGGATCTTTGAATGCCCACAGGATGTGCACACACCAACCCTTGTGCAGAGAGGAGAATCACTGCAGTCTACCAGCTGCTTAGGAAATAAATCCCTTAAAATGAGAGCAGATTTCTGAAATCCATTACATCAAAAGCAAGTCACTAACAGATAATCTCAGTGAGTGTTCAATTATGAACTAGCCAGGATACATAGTGAAGGGCACAAGTGACACAGGACTGTGTCATTGGTAGGAACACAGTCTATGGCAGCATAAAAATGCAAAAAAAAAACCCAAAAAGACCCCCAGATAAGTGGTATATTTAAATATGATAGGTTTGCATGATATTTTGTTTAAGGCAATATGGAATTTGAGTAGTGTTGTGCCATGTACCAACATGTTTGTCTTGCTGTGTGAGAATCTGCAGCTCCAGAGAAGCACAGTGTGGTGGTGGCAGGAGGCAGCCTGGCCATGAGCACACAGCTCACCGGGACCTTCAGCATGTGGCCAGCTCAAAATGCACACTTAGAACAAAGTAAATATTTCTATTTTCCAAAGCACTGAGCAAATGTACAACACTTCTGTGTTTATTCTGTTCTTGAGACTCTGTCTGGAGGCGTATAGTGAGTGACCTGTTAGGGGACTCCAAAAATTATAGATTATAGCACTCATCAAAGAGACTGGCATGGAGCATGATAGAATGCATTTTTGTTGAGTGGAGTTGCTGGTGTGATTTATTTGCATTTTGTGGACCAAAACTATGTGCACGTTGTTGACACATACATATGTGTGGGGAAGACAAGCTAGAGGTCTCTAGGTGGAAATTTGAAGAACAAATCACAACTTTTGAATCTTCCCATTTCCATGCACTACCTTTCTGTATTTTTTTAGTCTCCTTACCAACATCTGAATTACCAGAGTGTAACTGAGGTCTTCATCCTATTAAAGACAGTCAGTTCCTTCATCATAAAAAGAAGCAGGAAAGAGGAAAAAAAAATTTGAAATGCTTATATCTTCACCTTCTAGTCTATGAATAAAGAATTGCTCCATGTCAAAGTTAGTTAACCAGTACTAGATAAAAACTAAAAGAGAGAGAGAGAAAGGGAAAGAGTTGCCATCAAATTGCCAGCTGATGCCATGAGGAGAAGCACAGTGTCTCCATAGGTCTGGTGCTCATGCCCAGTGTGTCCCAGCAGCCACTGCCCAGCATTCCACAGCCAAGCTGGGAGTGGTTGGGGTCTCTCCTTGCAGGGGACCTCAGTTCTGCTCTGACCTTGCTGGTGGGGTATGTTTGCTGGCACTTCCTTGCCTACAAGTTGTCCATATGCTTTCAAAACTTTCCATTCTTAATTCCGTGCTCTTTTCCTAAAACTTCAAAGCAATTAGCAAAAAGTGCAAGTACTTTTGTATGGATGAATATATACTCAATTATATACTGAAATATATACTGAATATGTACTGGTACAGGTTTGATATATATAATATATAGCCAACACCTCCCCTGTGTATTCTAGTACATGGACAATTCATGGCTTTCAGTGTAATGCTGACCATAGGAATTTAGAAGGCAGTCACTTTAAAATTGATCAACACAAAGATACATGAACATGTGGTAAATAATAATTAATAATGGGTTAGTACTTTCCTGGATTGTAATCATATAAAAATTTTCCTACTGCCCATCATTACATTAAGGAATAGGGCATTAAGTTTGGTTCTCTTTGAAGCTATTTAAGATATGGGTCTGTGAGTGTTACATAACACTTTCTTGAACAGATACCACATCATGAGGAATTTAATCATTCTCATTCTTTAATCCAAAACTGTTTTACTAACCATGTTTAAAGAAAATTTTGTGCTTATTTTATTCAGTATTTCATTCTTAAACTTAGCATAGTAAGACTGGCATGCAGTCTAACACCTGAGCATTGCTTTGGAATTTGCTTAGGACCTTTCCTGTTGAGAGATTTTTATCTGAGGTCCTCAAATTGAATTATAAATGTTAAGTTATGCAGCATCCAGGTTTGTGACTGTGCTGTGTTAATCATTTGACAGGTTTTTGGATCAGTGACTTTGACTTCTCACGTGCTGACAACACCCAGTGTTACTGGCAGCATGTGCCAGAAGCAAAGCAAAATTAACTTCTGTAATTCTTAAAAATGAGGCACCTGATGTGGCAGAATGCCTTGGGGGCTTTTTGTTTCAAAGAGAGAGAATGAGACAGGCAGGTTCGCTACACTGTGAATGGAACCAAGAGTGATTCACAGCAGTATACGCCGACCCAAGGGAGCCGAGGGAAGGAACACCTAGAATCAGAGTCATCAGCTTAATTAAAGACTCTCCACAGTCCTGAGCTGTGAAGCTAATGCAACTGCTGCAGATGAGGGTGTGATTTATTTCATTTTAAATTTAACTGGTGAAATAGTTTGAGTGAATTATGCTTTCAAATGCTAATTTCTCAGCACTGATGGCAGAGGGAGCTCCCTGCCCAAGCTGGGTGTTGGGCGTGTGCTCTGGGTCTCGTCCCCACATCAGGAGTGCCAGAGGGAGGGAGGATGCTGGGGCCTCCAGGGAAGCGGGATAATGTCCAAAGATGTTAAAAGCTTAGTGATACTGATGCTTGCCTTGAGCTGCTGACCTCTTCTCTGAGGATACATCTGTAAAATAATCCAAAGTTGGAGTTTAAAAAGGAAGCGAATGGAGCTGCAGACAAGGAGACGGCTGTTCAGTTTGAGCTCGTGTGTCACCTTACCAAGGGAAAAGGATGGGGAGGCGAGCCCTGGGGAAGTTTTGCAGAAAGTTGAGAAGGAAGTAGAGATGATATCTGAAGGACACCTTGGGGCAGTGGCAGCAGCTTGGCAGGAGGAGGCAGAGACAAGGGAGTTTGAGGGAGCCGGAATCCGAGTGCGACTGGCTGCTAGCGGCAGCTGGCAAGTCAGGAGAGATCAGAGTGGGGTATTGGGTTTAGCTGCAGCTAAGGAGATGTTACTTGGGATATTGGCTGTTGGATTAGATTACATTGCCAGATTTGACCTGTCACACAGAAGTTGTTGCAGAAAGTCACAGCCCTAAAGAGAAACCAAGAGACAGAGATAATGTGCTTTTCTGGAGAAGCGACAGAGATGAGGTTTGCAAAGTTATCTCACTGTGGAACCCCCAGAAGCAAGGGAGCAGAGTGTCTGCAGGCTTCATGCTTGGGACAAACCCCATAGATATAGGTATATTTTTGGAAGAGTTAATATGGGGAAAAAGGCAAATGTGTTCACAGGGTTTGTTATAATTAGGTCCAATGTTTTGTGTAGTAACATAGAAAAATAATAAAAAAAAAAGCCCAAACCATGAGTTTGTTGGGAAAGTTATGATAATATTTATGCAAATGTTTCCCCTTTAAGAAAAGGTTTGAGGAGCATACAAGGATAGTATTTTGGCAATCTTTGTCTAAGTTCAGCTACCTGTGCAATAATGGTTTAGCACTGTGGGAGGCAATAACAGTACACGTTAAATTCTTAAAAAAAAAAAAAAAAAAAAAAAGTTGTTTTAAGCTTATTTTGTAATGTTTTTATTGATGTAGCTCATAAAAATGAATATTTCAGTACCAATAATAAGCCTATTACTACTTGTACAACCTGAGCTACTTCTGCCAATAACAGATGTCAGGCATATTCATTCAGAGACATTGCTGCATGAGGATTTTAAAGAATTTTCATGTTAGCATGATGGTGGTGAAATCAAAATGAAAGCTGTTTGTGTAAAAAGAGTGTGCAGTTGTGCAGCAAGTTTCTAAGCACAGAAAAAAATGTTGCTATTATATTAAAGGGTAACACTTAAGTTTTATGTTCCTGCAGCTTGAGAAAGTTGCAACATGCTAGTCCTTAATTTTGAACTCGCCTTTAAGTTTATGTCATTGAAAAGATGAACTTTGTCTTCCAAGGTGGCTGTTCTTTAGGGTGGTAATTGTGTTCCCCCTGCTGCTGGGAGAGCACCGTGCCTGATCCCATCCTAATTGTCCTTTTCACCTGTGTTGCTTTGCCCAGGAGAAGTCCCTGGCTGGCAGTGTGTCCTGTGGCTGTTCCTTGGAGAGGAATCTCTGTAGGTGCACTAGGGAGAGGGTTTCACACCCTGTGGATACTTGAGATGCAAACATTTTCAGTTCTGACAAAACTGAGACCTGCTGGAGGTTTTTCACGGGGGGAGGGAGGGAGAAAGCTGGGGCAGATGCCTGTGCCTGCTGGTCACTGGTGGCTGTGAATGCTCTGCTCGTGCTCCTGCAGAAGGTGGAGGAGTTTCTCTGGGGCAGGGGATGGTGCAGGAGCTTTTCCCTGAGAGCTGCAGCACTGTGCAAGTCAATGCACCAAAGTCCATTAGCTTAAGGGGAGCTGATCTCTTGGTGCCAGTGGTGAGGGCTGTGTCCCTCTGGGGATCCCATTTCCTCAGCCCCTGCCGCCTGGGTAAACGATCTGGCAGAGATCTGGAATGGTCTCTGTGTCTCTGAATTCACTCTTCATTGCAACAGTCAAGGAATTAAGAATACTTGTTTAAGTACTTGTTTGTTAGCCTTACTTATGATTTTAAAATTGTGGTTTCAGCAGTGTAAAGGCAAGAGTCTATCCTGTGGCTTAGTTTTTCCCTGGGTATTATAGATGAATAGCAGGCTAACATTTTGAAATAAACTCTTTTTTTCTTTTGTAAAATCAATTGCTTAGGCAGGAGAGTTCCCGGCTTCCCAATTAAGCAATTTATCTAAAAGAAATCTTTTTTTCCCTTCCCTTCAGAGCATTAAACCCTTACTCAGCTTGAAAGCTGCATCAGTCTGCCAGTGTGGGATTAATGCCACAAAACGTTGCTGCTCATATTTGCTGCAGAGATGACCTGCAGACATGACCATCATGTTAAAAAATAGCTTTTATAATTCCTTGTGCCTGCTAACAGAGCCAAAACCCGCCTCTGTTTTCCTGTATTTCTCTATACTGGTTAGAGGAGGAGAGAAAGCACAAAATGTGATGCCTGTCCCTGGATGCTGGCCCATCCATCCCTGCTGCCTCCTGGGGCTTGGGCAGTTTCTGGAATTGCGTTCTGGCTGCAGTGGCTCTGGCTTTGCCACGTCCCTGTCTCCGAGGGCACCGCGGGAGCACCGGCACACACGGGTCCCTGCACGGGCTGTGTGTGACACTCACAGCCTGCCAGCCTAAAAACCTGCACTAAGCCTGCTCCCACTGCACACCAGGAAGGTGTAGGGCTTACTCTGGCTTTTTGGATGAATCTAGGGAAGGGAGGAGTCTTTTTCTTTTCCTTTTAACCTGTTTGCCTGTTGTCAGTATAAATAAGTTTGAACATGTTCTGAGATTATCAGCACAGCTCCTGAACACTGAAAGGAATCAACGCCTCAAAGCTTTTGAGCTTTCCCATCACTCACATTTTACCTGTACAAGCAAACCCAGTGTGTGTGTGGGGCACTGAGCAGCACAAGTGTGTTTATTCAATCTCTGTCCTAACCTTGCTTCTCCGAGAGGTTGGAAGGAAATTGCTGTGCTTCCACATTTTCTCCTTGTNAAAGGATACAACATCTTATTGCTGGAGCTGAAAACTGGAAAATTGGAGTTTGGGGTAGACTCATGAGTTCTGTTTCCTCTGGTGGTAACTGTTCATCCAGCAGAGATTCTGCAACTGTTTCTGCTGAGCTTTTCCATGGAATTAAAGCTGGCTTTTAGGTTAACTGTTTTTAGGAGGTGGAAGGAAGCTTTCCATGGCCTAGCAGGCTGACCCAGCTGCCCGAAGGTCAGGGTGACCTGAGCACTGCAGTAAGGGGAGCTGAGGGCTCTCACTCGCTTTTCCTTTGTGGCTTTGTGTTTTCTTCTGGGTGTGAGTCCTTGTGGGTTGTTTGCCTGGAGAATCAGGAGCAAATGAACCACTGTGGCAGAAAAAGAGATGGTGCCAGTCACTGGGCAGCCTGGAGGCAGCTGGCTCTGGCTTAGCCCTTGTGTCACTGTTCAGCCATGCCTGGGGCAGCAGTAATTCTGGGGGGAAAGGAGGCAAAAGGAATATGGCAGAAAAAGACTGAAGAAAAAGAAGAAAGAGAAAAGTTAATCCCTCAGAGCCTCTCTGGTGGCCTCAGGAGACACATCATAGATGCCTTGCTCATGTGAGCATCTCTGTGGCTTGGGATGATTTTTGCTTTCTGAGGTGACAGGACTGTGCTCATACTAAAAACCTTTTCAAATAATTTTTCACACAATATTATCTGCCTGCCGGGAGAACAGCCACAAATTTGTCCGTTTAAAGACCCAATATATACTACTCATGGTTCTCTTTGCTAGTGAAGATTTTTAAGCTGTAAATTCCCTACATTTGCCTACAGTAAAACCTCAGCTGACATCCACAAGTACATATTTTTTGTATAGATTTAGTCTGGAGTTTGAAAAATCTCAGTTTTATAATTCAACAGCTGTAATGTGTTTTCTGGGAACATTAATGTTTCTGAAACTTGATTATGCAAATATTTGCAGAGGGCAAACAAACGCTCAGTGAACAAATCCATAAAATAATTAAGCAAAGATTGGTGGTTTTCTATTTTCTTTATATTTGTGTCTCTCTAAACATTTCCCAAACTCTCTGGATGCCTCTTTCCCCTCAGTGGTTTAGAAGTCCCTGGTGACATTAATTGTATCCCAGGAGAGGTCACCTTTATTGGTGAAACCAATCAAAAAGCTGATGCTATGCAAAGAAATTTTTTGAGATATCTTTACAGATATTTTATAGATTCAAAGAACTTTACCAGCACCATCAGAATTATTACACTAAGCACTGCTCAAATTTGAGGACTCTTAAAGAATGAAGAAAAATAATTTCATGTGACCATTGTCCCTTTGGTGGGCAGCTGTGCTTTTCCACATCCAGTATTTAAATACCAAGTCATTGAGTTGATGGGTATGCTGTGAAAGAGATTTATTTCATGAGTTAAAATTAAGTTCTGTCAAAAATTTTGATTTTTAAGTTGTTTCTTAAGTTGTCATATTGGCTTGGGTCACTGTAGCTATCCTGAGACAGGCAAGTTATATTTGGATTGAGCTCCAGACACATGGAAGTGAGAGGCTCATTCCCTACCAGGCTTTGTGTTCCCAGCTCTGTCATTTTGGTACTGGATTGAGCAGCATAAAATAAATGCATTTGTAGTCCCAGGCAGTGTTCAGAATGAATGTTGTGCATAAAATTGCTTGCTGAAGTAACTCGCCTGATGCAGCAAGAGAGATGGGCCAATAGAGAATTTGGGTCGCTATACCTAAGAAGATTTCCATAATTAAACTGGTTTGCATTTTTACATGAAATAGTTGAAAAAGCTTTAAAGTTTCAACCTGCCTATCTCCTCTCCTCCTGAAACATATTGTTATAGCTTCAGATCTAAACAATTTAGAACCAAATTTTGGTAAAGTAAAAGAATCACTGTTGCAGGATTTTGAAGAACTTATTTCTCATGTTGAGAAAGATGTATAAACATGTATTTTCTCTGTGTGTCACACTTTGAGAACTCTAGCCTGACAAAATAAAGCTGGCATGGGTTAGAAGCCATGGAACTAAGAAAGAATGAGTCTGAATGAAAAATAAATAACTGATACTCAAGATTTTTATGTTTCATTTTTAAACTGTAATCAGAAAAGTAGTGTGTACTCTCATTTGATGAGTGCTGCACACACTGCAGAAAAAGTGCACTGCAAGATTTTGGAAAAATGCCCACAACTGATACAGTGGATTTAGGGAAGAATTTTATTTTTTATGGTTTGGTGTTTTTTTGAAACACTAACAATTCTCAAGCTGCCTTCTTGCTTAGGTCAATTATTTTTTGAGGAGGAATGCAATGTGCTCATTACTTTCCAGAATTTCTTCTATGTTGTTACTGCAGAGAAAGCAGACAGTAAAGTATCTAAAAGCCCAAAGATCAGTCTTTAATGATTTTTGCACTTAGAACATAGGAATGAAACTACTAACATTACAACTTAACACACATTTTCGTTTCTATTTAATAACTGCTTTGAATGATGATTTCTGTGATTGATCATGCACACTTACTCAATCAGCATTTTAACTTTTTAAATTAAAATGTTGAATACCTACAGGTATAGGCTATATAGAGTAGTGTGTGATAATGTAAGAGTTCTCCAGATTAGTACTATGAATGTTTGACAAAGTCTTATAATGTCAAAGTTTAAATTATTGAATATCTACAATTCTGCTGTAGAAAGTGCAATGTAGATCATGAGACATAAAAGGAAGCACATTCCAGATGAAGTAGCTGAGTAAATATATCATCTAAGTGGTTGATAAAGTAGCTAAATTGCTGTAAACAAACAATAAAACATCTTAGAGGAAATATCTCAGAGAAATTGCTTATTGAAAGCTTAAAAAGATAAATGCAAATTGTAAATATGTAAAGGCTGGAGGGCAGCTTTTTGATATAAGCTGTAGGTTCTCTTGGCTGTCTGTCTAATACAGATGATATCCTTGAACAGTAATGACTGTTCCCTGTGACACAGAGTAAAGCATGGCAGATGAGAGTGGATATAAGATGGACCAAATCTATTTCAGCCATTAAATACTTATAGAACTATTTCTGGGCATTGTAATATGAAAATGTTCAGTAAAAGGAAAATGTTGAGATAGTATACATCATTAATCAATTATAAACCATCTTAATGGATAGAAATTACTCCCAAGATATTTGTTTTATTAGTGAACTCAGTTCTGCAGAGCATCA
>VZUA01094142.1:15774-25973 GCA_013401035.1 Horornis vulcanius
CATGTTGGTAATCTTTCCTTGCTGATCTCTGTAGCCTCTCATAGCTGATCTGTTTCCCCTGGGGCTGCACTGAGCAGTTGGAAAGCTCTCTGGGGGCAGCATCTTTTGAACTATGATGTCTGCTTGGGCTATTGCTAAAAGGCACAGAGCAGACTTCTGTCTGTGCCACATCTGAACTGATGCGAGCAGAAAGCTTCCTCTACCAAGCTACTGATGTGATGCAGTGCCCTATAAAGTGGCAGCATAACTGGTTGCTGTAGGCCGTGCCTGGCTGTGGGAGGATAAGGTGCTGGCACTCTTAGCCTGTTTCCCCCTGTCTTGCATGTCCATGTCATGTTCCCGGACTGCTTCAGCACTGATCTCATGTCTGTTGTGATAACTTGGTTTGCTATGTGTCCATCTCAGTTTTGGGGCTACTCTTCAGTACTGGGACTGATGAGGAAAGAGCAGACTCACTGCACATAGCAGAGTGATGTTGCTGCTGATCTGTTGAAGGTCTGGGGCTGATCTGATTTTGATGGCACAGTCATGGTTTGCCTGTGCCCTACCCAGCAGTAGATGTAAACCTTGCCCTTCTACCTCCCCATCAAAGGATTATCTGCAAAAAACCTACAAGATAGTCCTGAGGTAGCCCTGGGAGCAAGCCGTGCTTCCTTCTGTTTACCATAACACAATGTTTGGTGTTTAAAAAAAGGCTAAATTGCAGGCCACTTGTTATTAGGTGGAAGAGGAGGTGCTGGGGTAACACAGCTGTACAGTTGCTCCATGGCCATGTGCTGCACCCTGGACATGTTTAATGTACTGGCAGCTGCCTGGGGTAGAAGAGGTAAATATTAGACTTGTTGACCTGCTCCTTTATTTCTTCAGTCTGGCAGTTGCCGTCACAATATAGGTTTTGTGCTCACAGTATGTATTTAGTCCAGGCATACACCTTTGATTTAGTCCTTGCTGTGACTGCAGTAATCCCTGCTGGATCTGCCAAGCAACAGATGTTGCTTCCTTCAGTCTCTGGACTCCAGGACAGGAGTTCAGTTGTTTTGTGTGGGATATTTACACTGTAGACGAACACAAAGTACAGTTTATTCATCATTTAAAAGCAGGGCTGAGTTTGTAGATTAAGCATGGACATGAAGTTAAACCTGCACAAGTGAGAGACGATCAGAGCTCTGGTCTGGGGCCCTGAGACTTGGTGATCCTTCTGGAGCAAGCAAAGAAGCACTTCTTCCTAATGATAGGCACTGAACCACACGTTTTACCCCGAATGCTAAAGGTATGTCAGAGCTTGAGTTGAAACTTCTTTCTTTGCCAGAGGAAAGCCTGCAAACTACAAATTACCCTTGCTTTGGGTACCATGAGCCACAGCAGTGTTGGGACCATGGGAGTTGTTCTGTTGGCACTCCAGAGAATAGACAGCTTTGCTTTCATTTGGATATGTGGTGTTTCAGGTACCAGCTCTTTTCACCAAATGGGTTCCTGCCTCATTTCAGAGAATAATTAAGACATTTTCCAGGATAGTTGTCCTGTCAGCCCCTTGCTAGGTCAGGCTGTGACTGAAGAACTGGATTGCATTTCCCTCATGCAAATTAAACGCTTAAGCAAACCACAGGCAGTTGTGGGGCTTGACAGTATCTAGGATGCCTTGCGTGCAAAAGCAGTCTGTCTAGATGACTGCTTTTGAAATGGAATTCTGAAGTTTTTCTCCCAGCTGGACAAAGGAAGCAGCAACATCTGCTCTTGCCTGATTGAGTCTGCCATTGAATTGCATTGAAGAAGGCTGCCAGCACATGAGGTGTGTGCAGGGGTACTGTTCATACATCCTCAGCTGAGAGTAGGAGAGGGATAAATCACCTGTGGCAAAGGTGGCATTGAGTCCTCTGGCTGCCTTTACCAGGCACCTCAGAGGCAACAGGCAGGACTTAATTCCCAGCACACGCTGTAGAACTAAGTGCTCCTTGTACTTTCAGAACTTGGAGAATGCCTCATCCTTGGGAAGTATGCTTGGTGCTAGTAGCCTTGCACTCTGTGAAGTGTTTTTGCCCTTTGAGTCCAATGTCCATTTTGAGAGCATAAGCCAGCATTTATCCTGATAGCTTTGTTTCCCCCTGTACAGTAACACCTTCAGTATTGAATATTGAAAAATGGTGCATTGAGGATACGTTACAGACACTGAGGAAACATAAGTTAAATTTAGAGCTTGTGCTGATAAGTGCTGCGGGTATAAAAGCTGGCACAGGACCCTACAGAGCAGGGAGGATGCATGCCTTCTCTCCCTCTTTGGTTTTGAATCCTCCCATGAGTGCTGAATTGATCAGTGACCTAGTAAAGCCTTTAGCTGCCACGTAGCAGAACAAAGTCACTATCGCATAAGTCTCCCTCACCCAGGGCTCAGACACAAGAAGGGGCTGTGCAGCCCTTCTCTAAAGACAAAGCATTTCTCACGTCTGTCAGAGCATTGAAAGCTTTCCCATTCACACTTACGTTAGCATTCTTATCCTGGGAAGGTTAAAGTTCACCAGTTTCCCAGGAAGTTCCTCCATGGACTGTTTTCGGCTTAAAAATTCTGAACAATTCTTCTTTAGATGCAGCTGTTGAGCATTTGTGCCCTTGCAGAGCGGAAGGGAATGCACTGAGCTCCCCCACATGCTCCCTGCATTGAGTGTGAGTGTTATCTCATGTCTGCACCCCCCTTCCTCAGAGGCAGCCGGCCCTATTACAAAACAAGCACTGTGTATACTATATTATTTGTCCTTTGGTACGAGATTTNACCACCCAATGCTAGCTTGTTTAGACTGGGTCTGGGATTGAACAATCACCAAAATGCTGAGTGTGCCAGGAAGATTTTCAGCTCGGTGTCAGAGTGGATTACAAGCTCCCCATGATGAATGGGGAAGCTGAGGGGTGAGGTGCAACTTCTCCAGTCATAACTTTGCTTCACAAAGCCATTGATTTATTCAAGGGTTTAGCCTGGGCTGCTTGAACAATCCAAGTGTGTAATCCAACACGCAGGAAATTTCATTCAAGTTTAGGCTGGAATGTCTTCAGCTGTACCTGTGTGTCCATTTACCCTGAGGCAGAGGCTGCAGCAAATGCCTGAATTTCACTCAAAGACAATTGAAAGCACTACTTATGCAGCTGTGGTTCATTCAGCACTACACCTATTAATACACTGGTTACTTCTCTTTATGTCCACCTTGATTTGGTGGTTTGGCTAAATTCTGGTGAGGGCAGCAAAGCTGGGATACATGTGCTGGTTTATGTGTCCAAATCTGGTTGATACTGGGTGGTTTAGATCTGGTAAGTAAAATTCCTCCTGTTTTCAAACATCCTCTTAGGGTATCTGTTCCTGCTTCACCTCTGCCCCCCAGTTGTTTTTGTACCCTCAGTCCTCAGGATGATATGTGGAATCCCTGGTTATAAACTCGAAGCTGTACTCCGAGTTCTGTTTGCCTGGTGGTTTTGGATAATACTGTCTTTCCCCTTAGAAATTTGGGGGATGTCAACTCTGATTTCTGCCGATTTTTCTGGGAGGTGACAGTGATTTCTGTTAGAGTTTTCTAACTAAAAGCAAGACTTAGTCTGTGCTTTCAGTCAGACTAGAACAACACAGTAAATCTGCCTTTTGGGCCAGTGTGTTGGACAGAAGCAGCCACATGGCACCCAGTAGTGATAGGCTGTAAATGTGCCCTTAATGGTGCCCCAGCAGCTTTGTGCCAGATCAGGTGTCAGCCGTCCTTTAGCAGCTGGTGGAAGGACAAGTTGAGCCCTGCACCATGTGTAACTGGCTAATTTGATGGAAATACGATTATCCAGCTATTCTAGAAACAGATCAGATTTGCAATGTGCAGGATCCAGGAGTGCACAAATGTGGAGATAACGGTGGCTCTGAGCAAAATGTGAGCTGGCTGCAGAATTTAGGTAATTGCTAGCAAAGAGTAGATGATGGCTAACAGTTTGACTAGTTCTTTGCCCTCTCAAGTGAATGCAGCATTGGCATTTTGTTAATAACATAATCACAGGCAGGACACTAATTCTTCTGGCAGAATCTAATTCTTCACACAAGTGTTCTTCCTCTACAAAACCCAGCCCTTGTAGTCCCTTAGCAGCCATTTATTTTCCAGAAGCCAGATAAGACTCAGCATCACAACTTTAATTCCTTTCTTGCTCACTAGCTCTGAGTGTAGTTGCTGTTGAAGGACACGGAAAATACTGGTATTTGTGTGGCTGGGTACTGTTGTGTTCAATGCCCCAGCCCTGCAAGCTGGAGAAGAAGAAAGCCAGAGAAAAGAGATGGTGTTGAGCAGTCTAGGCTGCTGTCCAGGCCTGTACAGTTTGTCCTGTCCCATACAGAGTTGTTGCCACTCAACACTGAAGGTTAACCGTGACTTTTCTTACTGTGTTTGGATAGCACTGATGCAGAGCCCCCTGTGCTCTCCAAGCCTGCACAGTTAAGCCATGGCACAGTGATAGTCGCAGGAGGTTCTGTGGTACCACAAAGTGTGTAAGTGAGCCTCCAGTGTTGAGGTTAGGTGCTCCTTAATGCCCACCCAGGCTCCTGTTAGATGCCCACACCTGGTGCTTGTCATGCATCTGCTCTTGGCATCCATGTGCTTCCACTCCAACTGCATTCAATAATCAGTGAGGTGTGAGCTGCAGCAGGGAGAAAATAAATGGAGAGGAGACGTGGACCACGAGTTCACCTCTTGAAACAGGAAGGAGGCCAAGGTAGGAGTTTCTGCTGTTTCTGTCTTTATTTACACGATCTGTCACCACTTTGGCTGATGATGTGGAGTTGCTCATACTACAGAGCTCAAGCCGGGGTCCTCGGGGAGGTGGCAAACGCTTCAAACCTTGAACAGTCACCATGCTTCTGCTGCTGCTACGTGCTCTGCTGGGAAGAGCTTGACTTCTTTTAGCTGCCCAGTTGTTGGAAATGCTGGAAGCTGGTTGGCTTTACAGATCCCTGAGCTTGCCAGGAGGCCTGGCTGTGTTGGCTGTCCTAGAGCTCTGTTGGCTCTCTTTGTTTCTAGTCTGATACTACTTTGTTGTTACTACTGGCTTGTTGCCTTTTGATATGCAAAAATCTGATCTGTGCAGAGATGGACCTCACCCTACACTTGCAGACATTTCCTAATTATGTGTGGTTGTCATTGGTTAAATGTTATTTCATGCAGGTTTTCTTGTTCTTCTCCTTAATTGGTAGTAAATGATAAAAGAGAACAATATGCATGTTTTGACTTTAGTATAAGAATGCCACTGGAAAGAGCCCATTTCAGTTTCCCATCTTAGCTGGAAATCAAATGATAACTTGATTGTTTCAGTTTTATTGCCCAAATGTTACCAAACTGGAGAGGAAAAGTTAATAAGGGCAATGTTATTAAGGCAGTAACCTACAACCGACCTTCCTGCTTTTCCTACTGATGGGGGTGAGTAAATGGATGACACCTAAAATGAGGGTGTTCTCAGAGGGTGTGGGTATTTCTTGATATCTCTGTTCTATTTGTGACAAGTGCAGCCACGCAGATAGGGCAAACTGAAGAATTTGACTGATAAGTAGTTCCAAACCATATCTAGACAATATGAAACAGAGGATTCATGAGAAAACATTGCTTTCTACTTTCTCATTTCCTGAACAATTTGGAGTTAGCATGTTGGACCCAAGTCCTGTGACACTGGGAGATTTTGAAATACCTATAGCCTCTTGCCATTCAACAGTGTTTACTTGACAGAAGAAGAGATTGGTAGGAAGGGTATTGGTTTCCTGACTTTTAACAGCAAAAATATGGAATGATTTGATGGGAGAGAAACAGCAGCCACCATTCCACCAGCTGTTTGTTGGTGATGTAGACCATATGGTCCATGGAAGCAAAGATGATCTGCAATAGGATTTCAGGGCAATCAAGACTGGGCCCTGCAGTGCCTTGTGTGAGGTTGGGCCCCCAGAGAAGTGAGGAGTCCTGCAAAAATCTTTGTCCTGTCCCCCACATCATTAGAGAAGGTGCATCTCACTGTTTTTGTTTGGGTGGGGGTTTTTTTTCTGTTTTGTTAAGATAATTTGTAAAATATTTACCTAAATTTATTTATTGGTTTATTATAGTCTTCTTTGTGGAAGATGGAGTGTTCAAGAAGTAAATACACCAAATCTCTTGTGCTTTCGGTTTCCTTTCCTGCTGTAGCTGACAAGGGATGCTGTGGTTGTCAGGCAGCCTCTACTCGTACTGTCCTGGCCAAGCTGAAGCCATTGTGCATCTTTGTGTCACTTCAGGCATGGTCACAGAAACTTCCCCTTCCCAGCCTGGGTGAGCACTGCTGTTCTTACTCTGCTGCCTTCAGTGCCATCCCAGCCCCTCCCCGTCCCACTGCCAGGGGTGGGAGCCCTTCAGCCCGGATGTGGATGTGCTGTGTGGTCACTGGGGGAGTACAAAGGACTGCAGGCAACCAAAGGAAAGGGGCCTGCTGCAACTTCTGTTCCATTCTTGAAGGAAGAATTTGAACAGGATACTGCAAGTGCCTCTGACCTTCACTGTGTTTCATTTAAGAAAAGATTGTGTTGACCATTACAGCTTTTTCTGAATTTCTCTTGTCTTTCTTGTGTATCTGAGCTAACAGTTCCTTTCTCCTCCATGCCTTTCAAGTAGCAATAAGATTAATTTTCATTGTCTTGATTCAGTTTTTAGACCTGAAACCTTGGCAAACGGTCGTTCTGCCCCCAGAAATAGTTTGCTCTGATTCAAAATCAATTCAAATTAATCAGTTTTTAATTTTTTAAACTACCTTGAAATACTGAAAAGGGAAGAATGGCAGAAACTATCCATGAAACCCTTGTACAGTACAGTAACAGCTGGAAACAAATAGAAAGACTGATAGAGCTGAAATACAATGAACCTGCATAGTGCAACATCTCTGAAGAGGTTTTGTTGAAGAATGAGCACGTTAGACGTGCCTGGAAAGAGCCCAGGATGTTCCTGTGGCAGCAGTCGCAGAGGTGCAGAGGCTGCAGCAGCAGATAGAGCCAGAGCAGCCTGGGCTGAGCAGGTGCAAGGAAGACTGCCCTGCTGACAGTGCAGGGGGAGGTAATTGGCAATTCTCTGGTGCTAGAGGAGAGCAGTCTGGGCAGTGCAGCACTGCTGGAGTCTTGGCTTAGCTGCTCTTTGTGTTGTTGGGTTTTTAAACTTGATAATCCCAGAGAGGCCTTAGGGAAACCTTCCAACCAAGGCAAAAGCAAGCTGTGGGCCCATCATCTGTCCAGAATCCAGTGCAAAGCAGAGCCACGGCTAGCATGGATTTCATTGTGTTAGGAAATGGTTGTGATGGAGTGCCTCAAGTTTTCTTACTAAGGATGTGTCCTGGTCCTTCAGGTGCTCCTTCCTCTCTGGCTGCATTCACTGTTTTATGTGTTTTCATCTGTGACTGATAAACCATCCTCTGTCAAAAATGCCAGCATGGCCTGTGCACGAAGAGAAAGGGATCCATGGCAGAGAACCTGGCTGTTGTGACCATAAGAGTGGCTCCCAGGCTGGCTGGAGACAATCCTCCATCCTGGAGAAACTGCACTTGCTTCTGTGATCTTTTCCCTTTGCTCAGCTGAGATCTCGGCAGGATTTTCCCTCCCAGGATCACCGAGCTTTGAAACACTGCTGGCAGCACAGTGTGCTGAGGGAGGACTGTGCCAAAACATGCAAGTCCTAATCTTTCAGGAGTTAAGATGGTTTTTTCAGATAGTGTAGGCCAGGAGAATAATGGGATGAGGCAGGAGCAAGGGAGAGAAAAGCATGGTCAGTTGGTTATTTCCTGACTGTAGTTGTAGAAAATGTTATTATTGTGATGCCCTTGGTCAGCTGAAGCAGACCTTGTGTGCTAATTGTTTTTAGTAATGGAATACTTGTAAAGTCTGAGGACTCCACGGGACTTCTTCTCATCAAAGCTTTTCAAGATAAGAGCCTGGCACGAAGCCTCGCTGCCCATTCCTTTCTGCTGTCCACCAGCCATCCTCATTTTCTGCAATGACAACTACAATGTCTCCTTCACTGATGTCCAGTTCATCCACGTTCTGGAAGGAGACAGGGAAAAGAAATGTAGTTAGCCTGAGAGCACAGGAGGGCCCAAGCATGTATCTGGTGGGGTTTCTTTTAATCCTGCTCTTCATCAACAGTCTGCCAATGTCCTTCTGGTTTTGAAATACCACACAGTGAGGGATTAAGAATTTTGGCTATTTCCTTAAGATCCTCAGATTTCCCCAGCCTCCATGGTGTCAACTCCTGCACAACCTGATGGTTTTATCACTGGGGAAGTCCAGAAAGGATTAAACACCACTCTCCTAAACCAGCTCACCATGACCTGCATAGTCTGCAGGTGTTGCTAAATAAAACAGAGCACAGCTTAATTCCTAAGGGGGATAACAGTGCCTCTGCTAATCCATGCCTGAAATAGGTCTCTCAGTTCTTTTAGCGGGGAACAGCAGTGACCAGTGGGGGACAGTGACTCTTGGACAGCTGTGACTTTCATCCCCAGACAAATGCAGTGGTTGCAAATAAGTTCTGACTGAGCTTCCAGGCAGCCATCAGTGTTCAGTGGTGCTGCCCTATTTTCCATAGGAAACCACTTTGCTGCCCACAGTGTAGTAAATAGAAAACAGGCTTCCAGAGATGTTTGAGGTGTCAGCTAAAACTAAATGTAATGCACCTGAGTAGGTAAGAGTGGACTCAAAAAATGAGTGGCCTCAATGTACAGTATACTAAAGGTAGTAACAGGCTCTTTTCTCAGCAGGGAATATCCCTGTGTGGCACAGTTTTAAGGGACTCCTGGATAACGAGGTGATCCAGCAGTCTCCTTAGGGGAACTGCCATTAACAGTGAGGCGCTGTGCTTGCATGAAATTTCATGTAAATAATGAAACAAAGCTTACAATTAAGCAAAAAAAACCTCCAACATCAAATAAAAGGTGTTGGAATACTGCTGTACCTAAGGGAAAGTGTTCCTTTTGAGCTTTTTCTCTGTTTTCATCATTTATCTTGCTATCTATTTTGTCACTGTCACATTTCTTCAGCGTTGACTGCTTGTGGCAGGTCCCTTGGTGTGAGGATCTTTCTGCACTGAGACATAAGACCTCCTGGATGCTGTTTCTTCTGCAGATCTAAAGCTAATAAAAGGAACCTTTAAACTGACATGTAAAGCAAGTGGAGTTGGAGTCCACGTTCTGGAGTCCACCTGAATTAGCAAATATTTGTTACCAGTCCATTCACAACCTTTTACTAGTGGTATTCTGCCTAGTTAGGACTGGAGTCAGGGAGAGCTCAACAGCGCAGTTAAGGATGCAGGTTGTTCTGTTTAACAGTTTTTCTTGGCAGATGAACCACTTCCACTGTGGTTCTACAGCTTGCAACATGGAAGTACAGGAAAGAATGTCCTTTATAGGATTCTGTCCTCTCCAGCATAGAGAACCAGCGTGCTAAACCAGAGCAGGACATCTGGATCATGTCCCTGGCTGTAAAATCATGGTAACATCTCCTTCACAGAATTTACACTTCCAAGATGTTTCAGTCAGTATAATTTATTTTAAATGTGACGCTATGAAGGATTTATTTTGAAGCCTTTTTTTACCTGGGCTGTGTAGTCATAAAGTACTCTGTAGTCCTGTGATGGCGTGATCCCAGCTTTTTCATTTACAATAATGGATGCATAGACTCCGTCTGTTCTTTCTGCAACGGAGGGAAAAATAAGGAAGAACTACCCACCACAGAAGAAAAGAGTTCAGTTGCTTATAAATGCATGGGATCTTATGCAAGAGTTCACAAATACAAGGGTTTCTGTTCTCTCTCTGCTTGGAGATGTACATGTATAGAAAAGCTGCTGTGAACTGTAGGTGAAGTCTTGCACAAAAACTGTCCCCCATTGATGGGATGACAATACACCCATTGAACTTCATGGGAGGTCAGAAAGTAGCTTCAGCCTCAGTTTGGGAAAAAAGTTTCCCCTGGTAAAACACAATCCAAGTCATCCAAGGAGGGAAACACTCTGATTAAAATGGTTTAAAAATGTTGCTGCTGGGGGTTTAAAATTCTGGCAGTACCATGGCTCACATAGGAGTTTTTCTTTTCCCCTTGAGAAAAATGGAAAATACTGCGCCAGTGGGTCACCAGACATTTTCCAGTGTTCATATGTTCATATAGTTCTCACGTAGCTATTTGTCACGGACATAACTTT
>VZUA01094156.1:0-13759 GCA_013401035.1 Horornis vulcanius
ATGAGGCCTTTCTTTTATAATTCTACCCATCACCATACAGATACAGTAATGATAAATACTATATCCAGAGATGCTATTATGCAGTATTTGCTTCAAGTTATCCGGGAATCCACTGCATTTGCAGAATGGATGTGTGCATGAACAGGAAACCTGCCCCTCTCCAAGTGGTACTTATCTTTGTATTCCCTGGGGGACAGTTCCTAGGGCTACTGAGAAAAGCAAGGAATTCATTATATGTGTAAGACCACAGGGTGGAAAACAACCCATTACTTACAAAGCTGGGTACCAGAGGGCCAGCAGCATTCAGTGGTGGAAGGGAGGCTGTAGGGGTGAAATCTGGTGACTTCTGACGCTGCACACACAAAAACAAAGCTTGTGGCTGATAGATTTGTTTTTATTATTATAGAACAGATGAACTAAAATAAGCCAACAATATAATTTTATGCCAACAGCCATCTTTCTAGCACAGGCAGTGACTGACTCAGTATACCCTTCTCCCCCCCTCCCTGGGCCTCTGTTCAAGGGAAAGCAAACGGTGGTGACTCTTGCACATGGTTTTGGACTGCAGTGATCCTACTCCTGTTACCTGTGCAGGTGTGTCTGGGAAAAGAAGAGGCAGGGGAGCAGAGAAAAGAGTATATATGTTGTAGGAGCATTAAGCAGAAAGGTTTGTGGATCCTCTTGCACGTTCACACCTTGTGACCGAGTAGATGGGACAACTGGAGAATCTCGCCTGCTTTCAACATGTAGCAAGCCCCTAGTTGCTACTCTAGTCAAACCAGGAGTTTCTTCCCATTCCAAGCTAACAAAGGGCAAGATGCACTCAGTGGGGGAGCTTTTGGCAGGGTAAGGGGCAGTCTATGTAAAACCAAACCAAAAAACCACCCCCACCCCCCCAAAAAAAACCCCCAAAACAAACCTGCATTTTAAGCCACTTCAAAGTAAAAGTTACTTCTTATAATATAATAGATACTTTTTAAATGGCAGGACCACCATCCTAAAAAGACCAAAGGGCTTGCACTCAAGACCAAAGAAAGAAAAACAGAAACCAACCAATCAAACAGAAGAAAACAAAACAAAAAAACAAAACAACCAAAAAAACCAAGAGTGGCCCCACTCTCAAGCTTGGCTCTTCTCTAAAAACAGCACTCGTCATCCATCTGAATAGGTAAAAGGAGGAGTGGACAGTAAATAAAATAAAATTGGTGCAACTTCTTGCCGGCTGGCGCATTAACCCAAAGCTCCGTACAGCCCCGTACGACTGCGCGTCCTGCGTGGCAGCATCTCTGCGGTCAGCTTTCATCGCTGTATATGCCCGTATGTATATCTGAACATATACATACACATACACACAATAGATTATATTGTTTATAATGTTAGTTTGGGTCCAGGAGGAGGGCTCATCTCTCTTTCACGTGGTTCTGTGCTCCTGCGCTGTTGCTGCTCCCGTTGCCGCTCCCGTTACTGCTGCTCCCGCTGCTGCTGCAGAGGACCTCCGTGAGGTCGTCCATGATGGTGGTCTCTTTAGGGTCCACGAGGTTGAACTCCCTGATGAATAGGATAAAGTGTGTGTAGAGTGTGTTTAAATGTCCGTGCAGCTCCAGTGCCAAAGTCTCCTTAAAGTGTGAGGAGTAGATATGGGCCAGCACATGGAACAGGTACTTGCAGATCTTCTTCACTAGGGACTCAAATGAGTTTGGGAATTCCTTGCCTGAAAGGAAGATGGAGAAACACCATGATAGCACCAGCTGCTCACTGTCAGCCCCACAGCAGCATCTGGGTAAGAGCAACCAGCCCAACTTACAGCCCAACTTACACAGCAAACAACCTGAGGGCCCTGTGTCATATTATCCTCTTTTGACAGGAATCTGAGGGACAAGGCTAAGGAGGTATTGAGCATTTTCATTTGAAGTTAAATTTTAAACCTTAAGGGTTCAAAAATCAGGTAGCAAGTGTGAGGCACTACCTTTTTTGTAACTGGCTGTAAAAATGCGAGGTTCTTCTGTGTCCTTATCTAGTTTATCCAGGAGTGGGTCTTCCCCTGGAACACCAATTCTGAGATCCTAAAATGGAAGCCAAGGTACTTGGGCCTTGGTGGTGTGCAGCAGCTTGTACATAACTTTATATAACATGTTCCCTCATTTCATTGTTGAAATTCTATCAAAGGGGAAAAAATCTGCCTCCTTCCAGATCAAGCTGCTTGTAAGCAAAGGCTGCTAGCCTAACATTTCCTATATTGTAATGTCCTAGTTTCCCAATTACCTCTTGAAGTGCCTCATGAAGCCAGCTGCTTTTAGTCCTGATTAAGCCCACCTACAGTAGCTTCAAATTTCTATTTTCTTCCCTTCAACCAAAGGCATTGCATGTAGCAATCTTGTTAGGATACAAATTTGAGTTAAAATTACTTTGCTGTTGCTTTTCAGCTCAAAAATCACATTCTTATTTAATCTTTGTATGGGAAAGATTAACACTCTGAGAGACAATACAGAGCCTTGGGCAAAGAAAGCAAGCTACATTGCTGCAATCCAATTTATTGCCCACATTTCTTAGTGCATTGAGGCTCTAATGGAAGTAGTAAAGCCACACAAAGGTTGAAGTTTGCTATCAGCAGACTCTATTGAACACACAAATGCTGACTGTCTTCAGAATTTTATCCTCTATAAACCCATGCCAGATCACCTCAAAATGCCTGAAGAAAAAGGGGAACTGATGATGACATATAGGCCAAGGGATCAGGTTTATGAGACTTTAATCCCAGCTCATACACCAAGAGGGTTAAGTCTTTTTTTACTGCAAGAATCAATCAAACTTATCATCTTCCTTCAAAAAACCCCAAACAACCAAAACTACAAAAGAAACAAGCAAAGAAAGAAAACCGTATATAAAAAAACCAAACCAAAACCCATCAAACAAAAGTGAGAAAGCTCTCTGGTATTCATAGACATGAATGCCAACTTTGACTTGACTGGTGGCACCCCCAAAGAGCCCCAGGAAGCGGCCATACCGTATTTTGTTGGAAAGACGTCCTCATCTGTCACTAGTTTCTGCACCGAGCTCATGACGAAGTCAACGTACTGAGGAGCAGTGCACTTGATCTTCTTTCCCCGCTCATCATACCAGTAGTACTGTCTGTGGAGAGAAGGGACAGTGTCACCACCTCACACTCTGCCTCCTCAGCTACTCCTCCAAGAAAGAGGCTGTGTACAAGTAATATAAAACAACAGCTGCTACAGAAGAGATTCACTTCTTTCTGCATCGAAGAACTTGAACTTGTGTTGGCTGATTCTCTCTCCCCATCAGTCTAGTGCCAGAGTGCTTGGTGGCAGCACCGAGCACAGAAAGCCTTGCTGACAGGACTCCAGGGGGAGAAGTTCTGTGGAGGGAGTGATAATTCCCTATCCATGACAGGTTTACATACAGTCTGTAGAACTGTACAGGAAAACATTACAGAACTATTTTAAAGGGCAACAACATTGCACAGTGATGAAGTGATGAACTTCTGATGCTTAGCCTCAGAGAGCATGAATTAGTTGTGTAGTGCAATACTGTGAAAGAGTCAGACGGTGGCTCCAGAGCACTGCCTTTTCCAGCCTGGGGCTCTCCAGCACTGGCAGTGATTGCAGGTGTTACAAATCCTGTTTCAAAATGCAACCCGGGGGAAGTTTTCGGGCCCCTTCTGCACATCCATACCAGTGCATGTTTGAACTCTGCTCCTTATTTACAGTCACAGACTCCTCCAAACACCTGAATTTACATGTGATTCTGCCACCAGTGAGTATTCCTGTTGGATCTTAACAGGAGATACTAGCCTTTCAAAAGCAATCATAATTCAATTAGTTAGCCATAATCATTTTGATTAACTGCAGCCATCCCTCAAGTGACAGACAATCTGAAGGCTACAAAGCAACTAAATGTTTGTTCCTTTTTTTAAAAAGTCATGGTTAATTAAAGCATCTTTAACTGCTACCAAGAGCACCTACCCACTGGATTAGGCACACAGTGAGAAACGTTTTACAGATAAAGAATTCACCTCCCTAAAAAGGAAAATATTTTTAAAGTTTTTTTTCCTATGTCACATTAGACAAGCCTTGAGTTCCAGTTTATGAACTGTTCTTCAGTAAGTCTAAGCTCAAGGCACAGTACTATATCATTATAGGGCTGATAAGAAATCCATTGTACAGGTCTTCCCCAATGACATATACCACAATTCATGTTGACTGTTCATGCCCCAAGCCATATGAAAGCAAGAGGAAGCTGCAGAACTAAACAGAGCAGCTCAGGTTAGGAGAGGCAACTACAAACTAGTTCTGCAAATATTAAGGTTTTAGAATTTTTCTTTCAACTCCTTTTCACTATGTAGTACTTGATCACTCTGTAGTTTACCAGACAGACAAGGATTGACTGAAAAATTGCCTAAAAAGGTGAGTGGGTATAAACAGCAGGAGTCACAAGTTCTTTTTAGAGCTATGTCAGGCATCAAACCCAGCATTTGGGCCCTCAGGCACAGATTGTGCTCTTCACCACTGCTCAGTTCCTCTGTACAATCTACCTCTAAGGAATTACACAATGTAATGCACCAACACAACTTCGTTTGTCTACTCCTGCAGTGAGAGACAGTCCCAGGCAATTCAGCCTTTTTTTGGGTCTTAAGACAATGCTTGTCACCAAGAGCAGTGGCAGGCTGCACTGTTCTACCCCAGCAGTTCTCCTGTGCTGCAGGAATCCTCAACTGCAAGATGGAAAGCACAGTTTGGAGCTGCCCTTAAGTACAAAACTGAATGTTGATAATTGGATTTTAGTCAAAAGAAACCATTTGGCAACTGTACAAGTTCACTTATATTCTCATGTAAGTCAATAAATCTGCTCTACCATCCCGCTGCCTATCCCTTCTGCCTTTCCTTAAAAATTAGGAAATTATTTATGCAAAACTGGAATTAAAAAGAAGAATCATTAACAGTAAGGGGATAACTACAAGGACTGTCCTGTTGATTAGAGCCATGTGTTTTTCTCATGTTTCAGGTGCTGTTGAACAGATTTCACAGCTCTCAGGGGAAGAGAGGAGCCCCTGACGTGCCATGAACATCTTGCACCTGGTACATGGCTTCCACCCACGCTGGAGTTATCTCCATGAACAGGATAGGAGCAGTCTGGGGCCATGGAAGGGCTCACTTGGGCACAGAAGCCTAATTGCATTCCACCACTGGCACTGTGACAGCACAGTCCCATATTAGGGAATGGATGGGAAGCAGAAAGGACAAGAGGATGAGACTTAAGGGCACTTTTCAAAAAGCTGCAGAATTATATCTCTCCAGTATGGGGAGTATGAGGAATCTGCAGCTCTGTTCTAAATCCCTGGGAGAAATGACTATGGCTTTACCAGAGAAGGGCCTGTGATGCAAATAATGAAGCATAACACATGTGAAATCACAAATGAAATCACAATACTGCATCTTAATGTATGTATGTAGTTTATCCCTTTTCCTCTATAACATTCTGGGCTGGTGTTGATGACACAGAAGCCAAGGCAGAACAGAAGTTACACCAATATACAAAAAAAGCTTCCAGAAGGAGGGAAAAACATATACTGTGGAAATTATTTTGCCTGGAAAGGAAGGAGAGACAGTCCTGGTAGAAATACCAAAAACAGGCAACATGAAGAAAGCAGGAGAGAAAGGCAGAGGTAGGAGTATAGTGCTTGTAAGCAGTTGGAACAGCTTTGATGGTTTCACAGGGGCTAAGCAATGTTTGGATGGCAGAGAAAAGAAAGGAGGCATCATGTAAAACCATATAGCTAGGGGAACTTGCATGTAAGAAAATGTAAAACTTACAAGTTTGAAATAAGCACTCGGAGGAAATCCCCTCCCTATGCTAAGACACTAAGGACAAGGTAAACAGGAGAAAGGAGACTAAAATTAGAAAAAATGCATGATAAGCATTATCAATTAAGGGTTTTCACTGGACCAAAACATTTTGAAAGGTAGGCTTCCTGAAAGTTTGCATTCATCCTTGATTTATGCCTCAGGAGTTTTGTAGACTCATCCTTTTATGTATAGCTCTTACACAGGCTCTTATTTAGTACACTCACGGCAGCACTTTGAGGAGTTTTACCCAAATGTCACCTAGAAAACCAGTTTATAGCTCAGGGTGCTTTAAAGCTGGTTTGTGTAATAATAAACTATAAAGCATACTAAATTTTAATAGCAAATACTGTATTGAAATATAGTACCTGCTTGAAAACAAGTGCTAAACATCTTAATGATCAAAATTAAGTAATTCCTGGAGTTATATTCATTCACCCTTGTTAAAGTTTGAGGATAACTGGCCACTCTGGTATTTCTCTTGGCACTATCCCACCTTGCCAGCAAATGCTTCCATCTGTTCTACACTGAGACTAAGTTTTGGTCAGATGTCTCCTAGTGACCGTAAGCAGAAATTCTCCTCGCTGAGAGCAGATGGCTGTGCTATCTCACATATCTGACAGAGGGCTGAAAGCTGCATCTGTCTGCAGTTTGTCAGTTGGCCACAGCTTCTCTCAGATGTTAAAACCTTACCTCAAATATTTAACTGCAACCAGTGCTTATTGTGCCAGCAAATACTTTAAATTTAGGACTGGGTACTTGCAGTGCAATTTGAATGTAAAGTAACTTGACAAGCAACCAGTTCCCAATAGTTACTTGAACATCTCAACCATAAATAGTCTTTTCTTAGGCATAGCCAGAATGGTGTGATCCAAAATGTGTATCAGGAACTGAGAAGGGAAAATACAAAAGTGGAACAGAATGCAGACTTTCATATGGAACTACCCAAGAAATCAGCATGGGAAAAAAAAATGGCAAACTACACCTTAATTCCAAGGTACTGTAATTCTATGGCAATCTTATATAGCCAGATTCTGTTTTATTCCTAAGGACAGGAACAAACAGATCATGGCCACAGAAGGCTAAGCCTGGAGTGTCCACCAGATTAATCAGCAGCTGACACCAGTGTTTAGGTCTCTCTTTTATGCACTGGAGACAAGTCCAAGGCACAATGAGCCACAGCAACTGGTGCTTCTCCAACATGACAAGCACATCCTTAGCTGCTAGGAAAGGCAGAGCAAAAAGATCAGGATTTGGAGAACACAATTATGAAGGGGGCCCACAAAGCTGAACTGTGCTGAGGTGTGTAGGCAGCTGATCTCACCTTGGTGGCTTTTTCACAGACCCACACACTTGCCAGACGCAAGCAGCCTCCAGTTTGCAAACGTGAATCAGCCACCTGCCCCCAAGTACAGGAAGGTATTGAGGTTGTTATGATTTAGCTACACACAAACTGTTTCAAGTGCTTCACCCCAGTGTAGACATGCTTCCTGTTATTCCCAAACAGTGCAATTTTTCAGTTTTCCAAAACAAAGGATAGGAACATTCTGCTATCAGTCCCTACCACTAAAAATACAGGCTACAGCTGCAGTTGCCTACAGGCACTTCCTCTCTTTATTCTGCAGCACAAGGTGCTTACAGAGAACTCTTGTTTAAGGCTCACCAGAGCAGAATGGAGCAACACTAATGCAGGTCCTCCATCACCACCTCTTTTTAGCCACTAGTTCCCACCAGCCAAGTGGATAAACAGTTAAACTCAGTGCTTGGGACAGCCAGCGCTGCATCAGGAATTTAAACATGAGCAAACTTGGGAACAAGAATCAACAAAATACTCATCTCACCGTTCACAATTTCTTATTTAGAGACATGCTGTCTCCCTTTGATAAAATCTGGGTCCAGCACAGATTTATTACTTTCTGTTCCAGCTTGGTTTCAAAGTCTCTAGCATGGCTTTTAACTGACAGTTATCATTCCAACTTTTACATGCAAAAATACCCTCCATACACTTTGCATGCTTCTGAGTGCTCTCAAAGAAAGCCTCTGATATTAATTTCAAGTGTACAAGATAGCCCAGTGCATTAAGCAAGGCTTTACTTCTAAGAATTATGCAATGACTGTCAGAGATACAATATAGAGCTATGGTTCTGTTGCATATTCTCTGGGATGCTGTTTGATGTACTATGACATTAACTGCCCAGTCGTCTCTTTTAAAATCCATCTCAAGTAAATTAATCCCAGGAAATGCAAGAGGAGGGAAGAAAAGGACTATCAACACATGTTGGAGCGAAAAAACCCAAAACACAACAGGCTTATTCATACTTGACTGGATCTCATATTCCAGCGCGTTGCACTGTGCTCATCAGGAGCAGAAGTTTATTCTAACTTTTTCATATATTCACACTGTACAGTAACACTACAAAGCTTTCTTTCAGAACTAACTGCTAGTCAATGTTAAAGTCTACTAAGTTGCAGAGGCAGAAAAACACCAAACCAAAATGTTTTCCTTACTCTCGCAAAGCTGCCACTTGTGTCCTCTGTGCCCAGGTGCTCAGGCAGAGAACCTGTGGCTCACGTCAGGCTAGAGGTTATCCACCCGCAGCCTGGAGCTGTGTCAGCATTCCAGCTCTCAGAAGCACCCTCTGAGGTTTTCACAACTCCTCCTCTCCTGCCCTGCCTTCTCAGGAACCCCAGCACTGTGACCAGTCCGGGCAGTCCTGCCCTGGCCCTGCTGAGCAGCGCACTCCATGCAGGGACCTCCATGAGCAGCTGCACTGCAGGCTCAGGGCTGAGCTCTGTGGGACAGGGGCACAGCAAAGGACAAGGGGACCTGTGGCACAGCCAGGTGACACTCAGAGACACAGCAGGAGCTGACAACCCCAAGACTCACTCAAGCTTTTTCAACTGTGAGATTACAAAAGCCCAGGGTTTCCTTTGTTTGGGGCCTCTCCACAGAAGCACCAGATTGGGCTGTTATGAGGTTATTTAGTTACTGTACCAAGTTAATTTTAAGGATCTGGATATCTGAGTCTCTGCTATGGAAAGCCTGGGTCAAGCCAGTAAGAAAAGCTGGTCTGAGTGAGTGGGCATGTGTAGCTGTGAAGTGGCCTTGGTCCCAGCTCACGACTGACCGCCAGAGTGGCTCCTGGATGGTCAGATAGGGAAGTTTCCTTAACACCCTCCTTTCCCTCTCCCCTAAGCACACACATGGTCATTTGCCCCTCTGATCTGACCTTATAAAACCAGCTCAGGGCACTCAGAGTTTCTCATCCTTCTAGTCCTCCACAAAAACAGATTTCCACCATACATCCCTGCTGAAGGGAGAGAAGAGGATGCACAGCTGACACATTCTCAACAAGTAGAGACCTGCTGTAAAACACTTGCCTGATGCCATCCAATACCAATATCCTCCCCCAGGCAACTCTGAAGGCAGGGACACCTTGCACATGTAATAAAATGAAAATATTGACTTACGTATTGCACACTGCCATGGTCTGACATGACTCTCCTGTACAGAATTCTGAGATTGTACTATACTGTAAGTTGATGTGATGAAAGAAAGTTGTTGCTGAAAAATAAACAAAGGAAAGGAGTTCAGAAGTAAAATACTTTCAAACACTGGTTATCCTCCAGACAATTATTTAAATACAGCAAGTGAAGCAACCTCAGTCTTGAGCTTGCACACAAATTTAAACATGATTTAGCTAAATGAGCCTAATGATGAACTGCAAAACAAAGAGGTACACACAGAATGAAAGCTCTTGTTTTGATTTAAGATGAAAGCACCATGATGCATTAGCTCTTATTACTCACAAAGCAGCAAGACTGGAAAGTGTCTCTGTCATCAGCCTCACCTTTTACAGTAGAATACTCTGCTATAAGCTGAAGGCAAATAATTTGCTATGTTCTTTTGAAGTAAGACTTAAAATCTACAGTGGCTAGAAAACAGCACTATTAGTTTTCACAACACATCTTGTAAAAATAATCAGCATGAAACCTAGCACACTTCTACTTTTTAAAAATCTCCTGAGATAACTTAACTTCTTAATACTTCTCATGGGGCACCTCACTTTTTCTTAATGAGTCTCTATAAGGTTTCCTAGAGTACAGTTTAAAGCAGTTCCTTGCTACTACCACACACTGTTGAAAATATAAACAAGAGTGAGCCACAGCTGCAGGTGAGGACTGGCAGGAGTAGCCCAGGAAATTACAGCAAATCATGGCTGAAGTGCACAGGTACAGCATTCAGTCACAGTAGCTGGCCACATCTCTGAATTTCAGCCTGTCTACTGTTTAAATCCACAGTAATGCCACCAAAATTTGGAAGGAGTGGGGAGGAAAGAATCTGACCAAAAGAATTCACAACTTCTGGCTACAGGCATAAGTTGCTTTACATACAAGTCTTCAGAAACTACATTTTTACAATGTTTCTGGAAGGTCAGTAGCTGAAGTCAGAAACACGCAGAACCAGCCAGTTTAGGAAGCAGTCAACGGGAATCTTGATGGCTCTCCAAAGAGCATCCAAAACTGCAGTGCCCTCAGTGCCACAGGGAGGGAGCTGGAAGGAGGAAATGCACCAAGGCTTTCATGCTGCTGAGCACAGCTGGCTGTGCATGAGACAGCTTAATTATTACTCAAGGTATAATGACGTGCATTACACAGTAAGCATAGTCACTGAGTGTTTCTCTAAGCACTGAAAGCAGCAAAAAGAGTGAATGAATGGCCTCTCAAGGATGGACAGCAAGCTCAGAGCTGTATGAACACAATACTCACTGTTGCTGGCAAGCCACTCGTTGAGGTCTATTTCCCGTGGTAACATCACTAGTTCCTTAAATTCGAAGTCGGTAATTCTGGATTTCGTGTATTCTGGCTCTAGGTAAAGCTTCTTCTCTTCTGGTGCTGGCTTTTTACCATTTGGCTTTCCCTTGGACTTCCTGCAAAAGATTAAAAAAGAGAGAAGTGGGGTTTGTTCTCCTGTTGAACAGCTACAGAAACCTGAAAGCAGCTGGTTCATTCAAACTTCTGTATTTGCCCTTACACTGATCCTCCTACATTCCCTTCCCCATAACTTCATTTTGCTGCTCCATCTCCCCTGCCCTTTGGCCAGATGAGATTGCAAACTCCTGGGAGAGCCACTGGTCTCTCCTCAGGCCTTCAACAGTGGTGACAGCAGGACGGCTCTGTGCCTGAAGGAGCCCATGTGAGGACCAACAACAACTGTGTCACACAGTTCTGGTCCTGCAGAACAGGAGTCTGAGAAACAGCAAACCTGGCTGCTGCAAGAAGACAGCTGGAAAAGCTGGTGCTGCCCGTTCAAAGCCTACAGCATTCCTCACTCTCCAGCCCTATCAGAAGCTTTCTTAAGTGAGCATCTGTGACTCCAGCTAAAAGAATGATAACCACAAAAACACCTGTTTTCTCAATTCTAGGGATACATGGGACAGAAATACCTGAGTTCATGTTTTTCTGAAAACCCTTGGAAATCCAATGACTTATGAAATAACCTTCCATTTGCATTTATAAAAGCACAGAAACCACACTCCATGAAAGATGTTTATCTCCATGGCATATTGTGACTTTCATCTCCCATCTATAAAGTGTTTGCTGTAATCCCTAGAAGTTTCCTCTCACTTGTTTTTAAATAGACTCTCAACCCAACCCTGGACCAGGGATTCAACAGGACTTCAGAGGAACGACAGTGAGTCAAAGGCTATGTGGTCAAACATCCATGTGTTCCTACAGTTAAAAAAATCCACCTAAGCAGAGATGGAAGATCTATTTAATGGCGAGGCACAATCATAGGACAATACTTGCTGTCCATTATAATGTTAAAACAAGGAAAATATGCCAGTTCCTTTTTAATGTCAGCCTGTCTTCATTAAAGTGGTTTTTAAGGATCTGTAAGCCAAGACAAGTCCACCTTTGCAGCTGACTGCATTAAATTTGCTGTCAAAACTCATTGAGATCTCATCCAAAGGAAACAGACCTCACATTTTGGCTCTTAACACACTTAAATAATCTTCCAACTGTTTTCCTGTCTGAAATACATATAGGCTTAATTTTTGCTGTGAGGATGTGATAAACATCTTTCCTGGAATGGTGTTTGAAGCTTCAGTGCTCCTCTTAAAGAAAATAGTCTCTCTTCATGGGCTCTTCACTGGCGTGTTTATTAAATCCATCTTCAGAAAGATTCATCATCCACACGATCCCTACTGGAGCAGGGAGAGACCAAGATGTGCCTTCTGCAGGAAAGCAGCACTCTGACTTGGGTCACCAGCTCTGCCAGTGTTCACTGCCTTAAACTTGTGTTAAGTCTTGTCACACATCTCTCTAAACAGTAAATGAAGACTAGAGGGACCTCAGAAAGGCCACCATGAAGGAAAATCAAGGGAAACTTGGTGACAGCCGCATGATATACACTTATAGCCTCATGATGTATTTACACAAATGTGCAGAAAGTACTGCAGGTGTCTGGCAGGGAACATGATAACACCTTCTTTCCTATGTTAATGAGAAAGGTGGGCTTCATGGTTTTAAGAAGGGATGCCTGTGATATATTTTTAAATAATACAACACAGAACATCTTTTTAAAGAATACAAATACTGAATGCAAATAAACTAAAGGCAGTATCCGTGAAGATGAATTCAGCACAAGAGCTGTACTCCTGCACATTTCCTGGCGTGTCTTTCTTCCACAGCAGTGCATTCCAGTCCAAATGGACCTGCTGGATTTGTCCCTTACGTTTATTTAATGAAGTGAACTGGACTAATTCTCATAGCTGCTCCACAAAGGGATGTTTTAGGACATGAGAATTCAGTTTTTCCTCAGTGCAAGGCTCTTGACACAGAGGGGTTACTCGGTTAGATAACAGTTCCTGGTTGTCAGACTATTCCTGTCTTCAAACCCTTGCATTTGTTACATTTAGTGGTTTTGGGTTTAGTTTGGCTGGGGGGGGGGAGGGGGCCAGGATTCTGGCATTCAAGGATAAATTGATTTTTTTAGGAAAATTATAGTTCTAGTAACAGTCATGCAGAAAATACCTTCAGCTTCAGAGACTGGTTTGACAAACCGCATTAACCACACTCGGGGAAAAAAGTTATCAGTAAGAAGTAGTTTGGATAGAGTTTCTGTCTTTGCTGTAGTTCAGGATAATTAAACCAAGGGCCCCAGGTCAGGGCTGTGCCACATCAGCTAAGAGCAGTCTTCTGTAAGGAGGAGGAGGGAAGAGAGAGACAAAGAGGTCGAAGACAGTCTGTCAGAGTCAGGCTGCAGAGGGAAACCACAGAAGGAAGCGAGACACAGGAGACTGAGGCAAGTCTTCCATCACATGGGAATGGGTGGGGTGCACCTCATCCTCACTTCAGCATCTCTTCCCCATTTCAAGAGAATAAACAAAAATTCAACACTAAATATATTTCACGAGTTCGCTACTGCAAACAACACTACACTGTCCTTTTGCAAAACCCAAAGCCTCTCATTTTCACACAAATTTCAATTCTCTGTTAGATTAGTACATGCAGCTGCTTTGAGTCTCTTAGATTGTGTAAGTCTTTCTGCCTGCCTCGTACTGGAACTGGAACATAAAACCAAAAGTTTCCTGAAGAATCCCATGCTCTGCCCCTTTCCAAAGCTTTGGCTCAGTTTAAAATGAACCTCTTGGGTATCATCACAGAACCTGCAAAATATCCAGAATCACTGCTATCAAAAGGTTTATTCACACCACTGAAACCTGAATGCCAAATTGCCATGGGCAGCACAAACATATTGTTAACCTTCTGCAGCTTCTGAGACAACAGCAAGACCACAGAAATTGTTTAAACCAGCACATTTCCATGACCTGCATGCAGTGCAGCTGGGACACTACAGAGTCCCAGTACTGTAAGTACAAAAAAAAAAAAAAAAA
>VZUA01094163.1:3406-23242 GCA_013401035.1 Horornis vulcanius
GCTTATCTCACATAAATTTAGGGCTCAGTTGTTTGCTGAGAGCATTGGAGAACCATGACACACCCCATGTGCACTCAGATCCTTCTCATCAAAATCCTTTAAAATTAAAGTTTGGACCAATTCTATGTTCAGGGAAATGTTTCCATGATAATAATTGTTCACAATAGTTAACTCAAATGAATTAATCATAACAAAAAAATCTCCTGCATACTTAAATCCTCTTCAGCTGGATCCCACTGCAGAAAGTGCTGAGCCTGCACAGAAAGTAAACTGGAAGTCAGAATTATTTTAAGACAGAAAATAACTTTATGTAAGATAAGCAGTCACAATGTTAAAATGTTGTGAATTTCAAATGCTCCCTTCAGAATGTGACTGCTCCTCTTCTTGGTGGTTTCCTGGCTCCAGCTCCTGCTAAGAGGATGTTGTGAATGAGTGGTTTCAGTCACCTAAAGAATCACCATAACAGGTATTGGCAAAAGCAGGTTTCAACATAAGTTTGTGAAAGTACAAGTTAACAGAAATCAAAGGCAAGGGTTAGTCTATTGCTCATTGCATGGATGAAACCTGCAAATGAAAATCAAATTAAAATCACTTTAGAATGGCATACACAGAGTCCAGGGATGCAAAGGGTGAGGGTACAAAGGGTACCAGTGATTAAGAGTATTTAATCACTGACTCATTTACAAGGTGATTCAATAGTGTTTACTGCAATTACAACAAAGACTGAAGTATAGATTCAAGATAGCAACATTCATACCCTTATCATTCCTCATGCACACACACAGGCTCAGAGCTGTCTACATCTCTATCTATGTGTGCAAAAGTACCTGTTAAAAATTCCCCTCGAGTTCACTGAAACAGGTCAAATGCCTTTACATTTCTCTGTGGGTAAGTGTCGAGTCTCGAGGAGTGCGGGATACCAGTCCAGTCTTCAGAAACTGTCTCTTGGGTATTGCAAACCTGAGGCTTTGCAAACTCCAGGAGACATCCCACTCTGTGGGAGATGCTTTTAGATCCCACTGCAGTCCAGGGCAGCTCAAAGGCCCCACGTAGCACTGGTGTTTATGGAGTTAAGAGATGACTGTCCCTAGTCCCCAGGAAATTTCTGCCCTGGCCTATCCCAAGTTGGTAACAATGGTCCCGTTCTACTCAGGCAGTGAAACAAGTAAATAATGTTCCAAGGCTGTCAGAGGATGAGTGATTGTCCCTTGTTCCCTGCCTGGGTCAGGTAACCAATATTCCTCATATAATCAGTGTCACTCCCACATTTCCCTCTAAGAGTTCCCAGTAAGGTCATGAATACCAGGTCAGGGTAAAGCCTGAATGTAATGTCTGACACACTGTAAAAGCACAAATGTAAAGCAGCACTGACAGCTTCCCAGCCTCCTCTCTAAGGCCAGAAATCATCTCCCCTTTCATCTGATCTCCAAGGGCAAAAATGGCTACTGGAGCTAATGCTTTATGGAGTGAAACACTGCTGGGAATCCACAAAGCCAAATACTTGCCTCCTTTAATCTATTCCAGAAATTGGAACATCAAGAACAGCTCCAAGGAGCACCACAATGAAAGTTCACACCACTCTGGCACCAGGGTTATTCTTGAGCAGAACACATCATACACGTGGCATTGCTGGAGGAGGCAATAAAACCTATTTATTCTTTTTGCCTACCAACAGATTCCCACCTCATAATAGGACTCCAGCAGGTCAAAATTTCCAAAAGTACAATCCCTAAGTTTATCAAGTAGTTATACCAGGAAATAATTTTGAGGGACAAGTGACAGGGAAACAAATGACAAAACTATTTTATTGCAGCATTCAGCCCTTCCGCACCTAATTCTGAAAACATATAAAAGGTGGGAGGCTCACATCATTTATTCTGCCTTCAGCAGCATCAGCTCTGCAGTCAGGATGAATCTCCTTGTAAGTATGCATGCTTTTCTTCCTTATAAACTGAAACTTTGATTCAAACCCATTCCTTTATCCTTCAGAAGGGCTTCTGCCTCTCTGGAGCACTAAGGCTTTCTCTGGGGGCATTTTGCTCCTCCAGAATGAGCAACTCAGCCCCTGTTCCCCAGAGGAGCTGAGGAGGTAAGGATTTTTTCATGGCTTGGCTGTACATTATTCAGAAAGCAGGAAGCCTAATCCATGTCCATTATTGTCAATGCTTTTGCACAACTGGAACACTGCACAAGGAGCAAGCCCTTCCCTGTAATGCCAGAGCAGAAGCAATGGAAAAGCTTTTTCCTCACTCTTGTAAAATACCTGTGTGTGCCTACACAGGTGTGAGAAACAACTTGAGATGCAGCTCTTGAAAGAGCAAGTGTGAAATGTGTCTGCTTTGCAGCACCCTGGGGTAAAGCAAGGGTGACTCCCTTTTGGGGCGCCGATGCAATCCCAGGATGAAAGCAAAAAAGCATCCAAGGAGGACCCTTAACCATCAGATTAGGAAAAGGGAAGAAGGAGTCTAATGACCAGATTTGTCAGTCAGAGCTGCAGTTACACTTTTGTATTTGATTTTCCTTTCAGATTTTGACTGCAGTCCTTCTTGGACTTGTCCTGACTCCAGCCCTTGCTGATCACGTGAGTATAAGTGAACAATTTCCACATGCATGCCCTTTCTATGTTCCCTACTTCAGAGATCTCCTTGAACCTTTCATTTTTCTAATGCCTTGGGGAGATAATCACGTGAAAGCCAAAGTATTCTTTCACTTTTTTTTCTAGCATCAACAGACTGAAGTAAGCAAGAAAATCTCCATTAGTGGAGGCTACCAAATTATGACCATCAATAGGAAATGGCTCGTGGCAAGTATTGAGCAGAAGACCAACCGTGGTTCCTGGAAAACTATCTGGAACTATGACACGGTGAGTGCAGGGAGGGGGCTTGTTCAGAGACGGGCTCATACATTCAGTAAAAACTGGTTTATTATTTTTAAAATATGTATGAAAATCCAATATTAATGATTAAATTCCAAGTGGTCAATAACTTTATTTTACAGGGCTTTATGGCAACCAAAATGCTTCCAGAGAAAGCTTGCTACCTTTCCATAATGAACAGAACAGAGATGCCCAGCTTTAATGCACTCCCTCAGCTGGCTGCAGACATCAGGGTAAGATTGAGAAGAAGCAGTTACTTGGGAAGTTGTACTTAATGCTAAGTAAACTGATATGTGAGACCTTGCTATATTCAAAACCAACAGGTACTTTAAAGACCAGGTTCATCACACCATTAATTAGACATTTTTATCAATTTCAATGACATTTTACAACAATGTAATTTTAAATTCTTGGAAATTGGAATATCCCAATTCAGATACTTCCAGTGGAGGGTTTACATGCTTGGCCAATGTTGTAGCTCAGTTAGATTATTTTTTAAATATTTATAACAAGTAAAGCTAAGAATATGCCTGCAGTTAAATGGATCAGGGCACTGATCTTGCTGAATGCTGTCATTTTCTGCTTAGAACCAGAATCTTCCCAGACCCCCTACAAAGGAGATCACATTCACCCTCGTCAAGAGAATTATTCGTGACCTTGAATCGTATGGACCAGATACCTTCTCTATGTGCAGTGGACTCTCAACTTATGTGGCTTATGAAGTTCACGGTGAGTGCCAGCAAAGGAATTCTGTTGCTATGTGACCTGGCATTTGTTTCCCTTGGGGAATGACCAAGGCACAATTGCTGCTCTTCCACTTTGAGTCGCACAGAAACCGAGGGCTTCAGCAGCTGCACAAAGGCGTCGGCACCTGTGCAGATCAGGACCGCAACAGGGCGGTGTCAGTGGCGCCGTAAATGACCCAAACCAAACCTTTAGAGCTCCTTTCCCTTCAGGAAGCTTCAGGGGGCTTCAATTTGGGCCCGGAGTGTTTCAGCTCACACGGAGCTCCCTTGTAATGCCCAGTCAAGCAAAGGGTCGTTCTAAGAACCAGTGTCCTTCAGGTCAGAGCTTGCTGATGAATTGACCCAAGAAGCCAACAAACACTTGTGCTTCACAACACTAGGCCAAGTGGCTTTGGTCCCTGTCGATTTATCCCAGGGGCAACAATCCCGTTCCCCAGGGCTTTAATGACCTACACTTGGGAGGATTCTGTCAGAACGTCACAGCCCATGTGACTGAGCCCATGAAGGGGCAGCAGCCTCACCATGTAATGCCCAGCCATTGGGACTCACAGGAGCCACTGCAACAGAGCCCCGATTTCTGCACGGGAAGTCCCAAAGGGTGTTCAAGGCACGTCTTTGTCAGCATTCCCTGCTGAGCCACAGAGCCAGAATTCTTTGGGAACTGCAGGAGAACCTGTCCCTCACACAGCTCAGACATTCCCAGTGCAGCAATTCTTCACAACCTGGCTGGCTCTGAGCAACACCAGCACTCTCCTATACAAAGGCTGCCATTTCTGTGGAGATTGGCATAAATTAGCTGAGTTGCTCTGAGTCCCTGAATTGTATTTTGATCACTTGCAATACAATTTCTTGTACTAATGGGGAAAAAACCACATTTCTTTTAAATATACCCAAGGACACTAAGTTTTACTCAGAGGAGTTAATCCTGAAGCACCATCAAAGTATTCTGAGACTTCCTGCCAGCTGATTGTCTCCCACCCTTTACATCTCAGGCTGAGGATCCTATATTCTGGCATCGCAGGAATCCACTTACTCACTGCTTGCTTTGTTTTAAGCATCGACTCTGTCACCTGGGGGGGCTCAATGGGATTGAAAAGGAGAGTGCAATGTGCCTGATATTTAGGGCTGTCAGTGAACATGCAGAGCACTTAACAGCATCTTAGTATATGTGCCGTGGTAATTGTTTTTCTTTTCTTGTTTTCGAAGGACCACAATTCAATCTCGGATCATGCATCAACCTCGATGTCCTTCAGTATTTGGCCCTCACATACTGCCATAACGATAACTTTGTGTAAATCATACCTTTATTGAACCCTGTGTGGATGCTCCAGCAGGACCTTGTAGCTGCTGTCCAAAGCCAGCCCTGGTGGAGTTATTCCCTGGCATATCTTCTTTCAAGAGGTTCCTTCATGAGGACTGAGTACTGAAACAGATCAATTGGTGAGCAGGGCTATCAATTAAATTCCTTCATCATGGAATAACTCCAGTCTGTTTGTTGCTACTCTACCCTTTTTCATCCAAGAACACCTCCACAAAAATATTTTCCCCCAACTGTGCCCTTTCATTGCTCTTTTCATCTTGGCACAGCCAGAGAACTGGGCAAGCCCCAGGGTATGCCTGGTACAAACAAGGCATTCACAGTTAGGATCTTCCTTCTCTGTTTGGGGAAAGATACCTCACATTCAAAGATCTTGATTCAGGTGGCACGAAAGGCAGAAGAAAAGAAGTACACAGCAGTGAATTTGCCTTTTTTAGGGGAAGGGAAGTCCTCTTTTGTGGGATTTACAGAGTTGTGCTGTCCTCAACATAAAGCAAGGCTGGGATTCTTGTTGCTCAAATCTTTACAAGATTGAGTATTTCTTTTTCTCTAACATAAGTGGCAGGATGCCCCAAGCTGAGCCACTCAGCCTCTGCTTTGCTGCCTCACATCATGATATCATCAATGTACTGGGTGTGTTGAGGAACCTCATCACCTTCTGGGAAGGTCTGGATCAGCCTAGGGCAGTCAGTGGAGACGTTTCCCCCCCAGGGAGCTCTTGATCCCTTAAAATATTAGAGCAGTCTGGCGAAGAAAGAAATCCTCTTGGCCACTGAGTGTCAGCCTCGAGTTGCACAGCTGAGAAGGAAAAGGCACTCGACTCCTATCCAGAGGAGTGTGCTGTCCCACAGCACCAGGAGAATGCAGTGGTGCCAGTACCAGCACAGCTGTTCCTGAATTACAGCACTGGAGATACAGCCAGGGACTCTAAGGACATGTCTACCCCGGGCAGCAATTCCTGTGCAGTGATAATTCAATTGTGAGAACAACATTGCGGGGGGTACAGGGAGCTTCCACGTGGTACTGTAACAGCTTCCTGAAGTCCCCTGAAAAACAGGGAATGTGATTTTTAGATCTTGACAAAAGCCATTACCTATCACCCAGGTCAGACACCTGGGTCAGACACATGGGAGCCAAAGGGAACCACCTACTGAGTCCCCAAAGGTGCTCCCAAAGCCAAGGACACTAGCTGGAGCCCAATTACCCTTTGCACAGCTGTGTGCAATTAAAAAACCTCCTTTCTCACATAAAGACTAGCATACACTCAGTCTTCCCAAGCACTGTTACGTCTCTTACGTCTCTCACAAACAACTTGCAATCTTCATAATGTTTTTGTTTCAGGCAATTTTAGTGAGGGGGGAGGGCAGACAAATTCCAACACCCTCCTGCGTCCTGCATGAGCTTGAGAGTTGATGCTGCTCTTATCAGATCATGAACAAAAATACACACTCTTAAGGCAGGTATATGAAGAGAATTAGTCCTCAAGAAATTCAGAATTTCAGGATAAACTCAGTGTTCCACTTTGTCAGCAGCTCCCTCCATCTCAGAGCACTCAGCTTCATCTGAGGCTTCATTCCTTGGCTTTTCCCCAAGCTTTCCTGAGCCTTGTGTCAGTCTGAATCCACACCTACACAGAGACTCTGATCTCCTCCTCCAGCTTTTATTAAGCATGTTTTAAAGACAAATTTAATGCTTTAAGCAGTGCAGGGCAGCTGGAAAGCCTGAGTCAGGTGCATGGCATCCCCTGAAACCCCTGCTGAAGCTGCTTCACTCACCAAGTGTTGGCACTTAGGAGATTGGGTTTGTTGATGTGGCTTGAGGGTTTGCAAGGGAAGTTTGGGAGCTCCTGGTACCTCCAGTTTAGCTTTTACTGGTACAGGAGCTCCCTCACTGGGGAATGGTGATCCTTTTGAGCTGTCCTGCTCTGCTTTTCGACCCTGTAGTGCTGTTTGTGGAAGGACATAAGAGAGGTGATGTTAGATGAATTTACATTTTCCATTGAGTTTCCTTGGAAGAGGGAGAGTTTAGGCTTTAGAGATTGAACTGAGCTTGGTGAGGATGGACAGGGGGCAGACTTTCATAAGCACAGGCACTGCCGTGTACTCCTCAGGACTAGGAACGTACAAGGCATGAAGCCTGGCATGGCTTTTCACTTCTATGAAGCTGCCCCAAGTTTTTAAAGGTCTTTAAACTCAGATGTTGCCTATGTGGGAAGAAAAGATGTCTCTGCACATCTCTTTTGTGGGGGAAACAAAGGTGTAGTGAGAGGACAAGGGGGAATGGCCTTCAGGTGAAGGAGGACAGGGTTAGGTGGGATATTGGGAAGGAATTCCTCTCTGTGAGGGTGGGATGGGGCTGGGAAGGAATTCCCAGAGAAGCTGTGGCTGCCCCGGATCCCTGGAAGTGTCCAAGGCCAGGCTGGATGGGGCATGGATCACACTGGGACAGTGGAAGGTGTCCCTGCCAGGGCAGGGGTGGGATGGGACTGGCTTTAGGTCCATCCCAAGGCAGCCCAGGTTGTGATTCCGTGCCCAGTGCTCTGTACTGCTGAGAGCACTCAGCCCTGGTACCTGGGGCTGCTGTGGGCTGCTCGTGTGCTCAGTGCACAAATCTGCTGCAAACCAGCCTCAGAGTTCTGGCCACGAGATGGCATTCTCTGAGCTTCTTTTGCTAAGGAAAAGCAGAGCTTGCCATCTTTAATAATAGCAATAATAATTAAGGGGAGGGGGGAAGCCACAAACCCTCCCTATATTTTCTGAAGTCTGTGACAAGATTTGTGAGGAGGCTGCTTCTGCTCATGGCAAACAATGGTGCTGCTTTCTGAGAGCTGCAAGGGAGACTGAGGGTCAAGGCCCTTTAAAAAAAAAAAAAAAAGTGAAATACAGTATTGTGCATCTTGAAATCTGAAACCAAGAAACAGAAGTGCAAGGGAAACAAGGGGGAAAGTCTTGCAATTCCTGTGGATAACTGTTGCAAGTGGAGTTTTAAGGAATACAGTATACATTTTTACCTTTTAAAGGTCTCTGAATGGCTTTTGTGGAGAAACCTGTGAAATAAAGGAGCCTTGGAAGAAGAGATTTCTTTTTCTCCTCCTCTCTGGATATAATGGCCATTGCAAAGCAAAGCATCTTGAGATTTGGATTCAAGTGTGTCTTCCTAGCAATTTTTACACTCACCTGTGATGGACACGGCAGAAAGAGAGAGAATGGTGGTCCTGCCTGCTACGGGGGATTTGATTTGTATTTCATTCTGGACAAGTAAGTCAGTCCTACTTTGTTCTTTTTCACAGAGTTCTTTCGCTAGGCATGAACTGGAATGGCACATGCTGATACCGAGGAGGTTTTCCTTGGATTTGGGTTTTGTAGAAGTCACCCTGTCCCTGAGGGACATCTGCAACTCCTGACTGCATGATGTGTTATTGTTGTGGTAACTTCTTTGGTAGGTCTAGTGCATAAATCCTGTTGTACTCTGTAATCACATCGTTATAAACTTTCCCAACATGGGAGCTTTGTGTGTACTCAAACTTGAGTGTGCACTCGAGTTTCCTAAAACAGTGACTGGGAGCAGGGCATCTCCCTGGTCCCCTCTGGTTTCCCTGTGAGCCAGGGAGGTTGAGGATCTCACGAGAGCAGGGAGTGCAGAATTATTCCTGCAAGCACCAATTCCAGGGCTGAGAACATGTAGGGAATGCTCGCCTGCAGCTCTGCTCATGCCCTTCTGCCCCCGACCTGTGTCCCTGTTCCTCTGCCCCCTCATCTCTCTGCCAGAGCAGCAATTCCAGGTAAAAAACAGCCCAGAGGTACTCCCTTGGGACGGGGCTGAATTCAGCTGCTGGGATGGAGAACAACTCGAGTGCCTCATTTAAAGAGCTTTATTTCCCCTAGCTGAGTCACACTTTCTTTGTTTCTTCTGTTAATCAAATGCATATTTTGACTGTTTAGCTGTTTGTGCTGAAGATAACTCCCTAGCTCACTTTTTCATCACTGATTGTGGCGGTGTCATCTCCTTGGCACTGTAAGAGTGCTGCTTTTTTCAGTTGTGGATGGAGCACTGTGGAATCATTTTGTGCTGAGCTTCGGAAAGCTTCATATTAAAGCAATACAACAATTAAAAAACCAACCAAAAACCTTAAAAAATACTAGCTGAAATGACTGTCCTGATTTTCTTGATCAAGAGTAGTTATTTTGAACCAAAGTCTTGGAAATACTGGAGGTGATGCCTGCCAAAGCCATGGCACTGACATTAATAACCATAAATTTCAGAGACAGGAAAGTATTTGCAAGTTGCCAAAAGTGCTCACAGATGAAGTTTCTGACTGATCCTCTGGAGCGTTTTGCAGTAGCTCCCACATTCCATTAGTATAAATGACTTGGAATTACATAACCCTGTATTACAAAATACTGGGTAAAATCTAAGACTGAGGCACTGGCTGCTTCAGCGTGCCAGTTGTCCTGATACTCCAGGGGAAAGATTTGTTTATTTTATTCAGTGGAAAGATCTTACCTGACTTATTCATTCTTCTGCTCTTCAGTTATTAGTTGGAATAACTCTGTTGTTACAAATGGAAAAACCCCAAACCCAAACAAACCCAGAGCACGATTTGTACTGCAGAGAGCTTTTGTCAGCTGCATTTCCCTGGAAGCTGAAGCAGGATTGAAGATTTTCTCAAATCTCCTGGATGTGCTGTGTTACACCTCTGAGCTTATTTAATTTCAGCAGGCCCTTAATTCAAGTTCTGTGCCATTCCCCCACTAAAAGCCATTACTCTTGAGCCTCGCTCAAAAGGGATTATGGATTTGGGTGGAAACACAAGCCGTGGCACAAGCTTTAAAGCAGGCAGGCTGGCCCCAGTGTATGTATCAAGGTATCCAACAAAAATCCTGCTTTGACAGTTGCAGAATTCCTATTCCTGTGATTTTTCTGGTGCAGAAATGAACAGGATTTGATGTAAAAATTTCCTTGGTCTCCAGAGGAATTTTGGAGGAGCATTGTGGTTTTTCAGCTGTTCTTGAGTACATTACACGACTTAACTTCTGATGAAAGATTTACTGTGGTGCAGTTGGTTATCACATCTCCTTTAACACTTTCATGGAATCATAGAATGGTTTGAGTTGAGAGGTCTTTAAAGATTTGGTTCTACCCCATGTGGCGGTGAGGGACCTTGCACAGACCATGCCTCTTGTCCTTTGATTGCAAAATCTCAAACTGTGTCTATTTTCTCAATTTAGTCTCAAGCTGTATGTACTTTGGAGTAACTTTATGTTATTTAGAGTTGCTACTTGCTCTTTGGAGTAGCTGTTGGCTGTTTAGGGTTCCTTGTGTGCTATTTGCTGTTTGGGCTTTGTGCAGGTGCTGAGCACCTCAGGGTGAAGATGACACCAAGATAAGCCCAGTGCTGTGGCAGGTAGGCTTGGCTTACTTTGGGAGAGCTGGTCTATGATGGCCTCTCTTTTTGCCTGTGTTGTTGAGAAGATTCGTGTGTCCTCCCACAAACTGGAGGAGTTGGTGCCAAGGCATTAACAGCCTGATGCAAATTAACATACAGAGCCTTCATTAAGAATGAGGAAGCAGTGAGATGTGGGTTGTTTAGCCTGGAGAAGAGGAGATTCAGAGGTGACCTTATCACTCTCTACAACTTCCTGAAGGGGGGCTGTGCTCAGCTGGGGGTTGGTCTCTTTCTCCGGGCAATAACGGACAGAACGAGAGGACACAGACTCAAGCTGCGTCAAGGGAAATACAGGTTGGATATTAGAAAAAAGTTTTTTACAGAAAGAGTGATAAAGTACTGGAATGGCCTGCCTGGAGAGGTGGTAGTCACCATCCCTGGACGTGTTTAAAAAAAGACTGGACGTGGCACTTGGTGCCATGGTCTAGTTGAGGTATTAGGGCATGTGTTGGACTTGATGATCTTGAAGGTCTCTTCCAAGATAGAAATTCTGTGATTCTGTGATTCTGTGGCTAAAAAGCCCAAACGTTTGTCTTTGTTGACAAATTGCCCAGTTATTCTAAAAATATTCTCCATGTGATTAATTAATGCCGACTGTGACCACCCCAAACTGACATGGTGCCCAAACACCTCCCACCAGCACAGCTGGAACATTTAGGGGCAGCTCCCAAATTAATTTATTTGCAGGTAGGGAGGAAGGAACAACACCTGAGTTTTCTGAGCAGCCTTTTGCTGCAGCCTATGTGTGTCACAGGGATTATTCCTGTGGTGTGCAGATAATGGGAGATTTCTACCCACAGGGAATGTGTGGGTAGAAATGCAGAAAACACACAGGGAACTGTACAAGTGTGAAAGGAATGGGTCTGAGAGATCCTTGGCAAAATGCAACAAGGAATGCAAGCTGTGGTTCCCTTCCTTATCCATCCAGACAAAGGATGTTTTTAACCAGTTGCATTGAAGTGAAGCTCCTGCTCTGGAGAGGCTGATGTTTATTTCTTGAGTGGAGCTTGAGTAGTTGCACTTGATGTGATTTAAGCAGGATTCTAAATCCAGATTTGCACTCAGAGTGTGGAAGGCACTGGGCCACAATGCAATGGGAACAGGCAGAGCCAAGGCAGGAACGTGAGCCTCAGGATCTGCTCCATCCCCTGGGAAAGTGAGTCCTGGAGAAGAGCTCACCACTGCACTCAGAACTGCAGAATGTTGCAGCTGCTCTGAGAGGAACAAACATGAGCCTGAGGCAGGGAATGATGACACTGATGGTCTGCAGAAAGAAATTCAAAACCATCTCTGCTCCTCATTGACCTAGGGAGTGAATTCCTTGGGTTTTTTTCCTGGGTCACAGGCCAGGCCTGCATCCAGAGCAAGGTGTTCATTTTGTTGGGATGGCAGGAGCTTGCAAGGATGTGGAGGGATGATTTTTCTCTGTGTTAGCATGAGGGCTAAGGGATGCCAGCAAGGCAGGGTGGAGAAATTTGTGTAGTTTTGGTGTCTTTTGCTTGTTGCCTGAAGGATTGTAATTAACTCCCAATTCTGCCAAGGGCAGGCAACTGCAGTGAGCTGAGCTCATGTGTGAAATCCTTGCCAGTCAGGACCTGTGGATGTGCTTTTTACCCAGTGATGCATCTTAACCATTCCTTGGTAAAAGGAATGGGCAGGAGCTCCCTTCCAACCAGGACTGAGTGTGTGCCTGCAGCACTCTGCACTTTATCTGCTGATTGATGTAAATTAAATCCATGGCTACTTGTTTATGAGTTGTTTTTTTGCATACCCCCTGCCAGCCAGGAGGAGAATGTTCTTGGACTGAGACTGAGCTTAGAGGCTTGTCCTGCTTTGACCTGAGCCTCTGTGGACCCTGTGACCTGCAGTGTTTAGCAGTGTCCCTGTGAGCTGTCTGATGTGAAGCGTGGCACAAGATAACAACATTTCCTCAAAGAATTGCATCACCTCTCAGATGCCTTTGTGCTATGGAAGGCTTTCAGAATTGCACCTGAAGTCTTTGGAAAGACAAAGGATGCTTTTGGGCTCATCTGTATTATTTTTGAAGAGCTCAATAAAGAGATGCTGCACAATTTCCTAGGTAAATGTCATGTCTGAAAACCATGAGGCTTCTGGGAGTTGGTCCAAACCCAGGAAAGCTAAAGAGATTTTTGGATCAACATCATCCTCTGAGCCAAGTGACTTCATGTCCTCCTGTCAGCTGCAGAGCACATAACTCAAGTGAGATCTTGGTGTAGGAGTGTGGGCTTGATTCTGTGACTCTTCCAGTCTGTGAAGTGAATAAATCCACGGGCATTCTGAGAAGGTGCAACAGCAGAAATGGAAAAGTGGAGTCTAAAAAGTGCAAGAAAGACCAAGTATAGGGTGGTTTGAGCTGCTGCAGCTTTGGGTTCTGGAGCACCTTGTCCCAGTGAGGAGAAGGAGGAAGGCACCTGCTGAAGGGCAGGGCTTGGCTGGAGCCAACACTCTCAACACTTGCATTTCCTTTAGAGGTACAAAATGACAGTGGAGCTGACCACAGAATGTATTACTCTCTTGTTAAAGAGAAAGGTTTACTTAGGTTTAATTTCCATTTATTGGGCCCTTCTCCAGAGGAGATTTTGGCATCCTCATGATGAGTCTTTTCTTAAATTGCAAGTTTATAACATCAACCATTCAGCTGCCAAGCGTTGGCTTGCTGATCATCTTGTTTCTTTTGGGAATATGAAGAGAGAACTATTTGAAAATTGGCTTATCTTACAGTTGGACTTTGGAAATACTTGTCTTACTCAGAGTTCTTGGCCTGCCTCACTGTACAAAGGCAGTGTGTCTGCTGAATGACACATCTCAAGGAGGTGGGCACTGTGAGCTCATGGTGGTTTTGTAAACTTTGTTCTGGCTGGTTGTACTGGGTTTGTCCATTTTATGCCAAGTGAAGAACATAAGAAGTCTGAAGTGTGTTTCAGAAAATGCATTTTATTTACAAGGAGTGCCTTTTCCTAAGTGCAGACCTAGGGATTTTTGGCCCCTGACACCAGAGAGGGAGAAATGGGAGGGAGAAATGAACTCCAGGCAGACTGAGCTGTCTGCCCCAGGTGGGAATTGCTGTGCAGGAAGGACAGTGTATGGTCAGCAAAAGTGTGAACCTTCATTTGGGCCCCTGTTACAGCTCCCTCTGGTAGAGATGGGGAGAAACTGGATTGCAGACTATTCCAATGATCCTGCTCCTGAAACTGAGCAGAAACCATCCCCCCTTTGTGGACAGAGTGGGTTTGGTTTAATGATTGTAGCAGTGCAAAGAACTTTTCCTGAAAGGTAGTTTTACCTGATGGCTGGGAGGAGGTTGGGCAGGGGCTGCTAGTCCCAGCTTCATGTGTCTGCTTCCAGATGGCTCAGGAGAAGCAGGAATCTTCACTGAGGTGTGTTTTTGGGAGGTGAATATATGGACTAAAGTAACATTTGTTTCACTGAAGCAAGGAATAATTGGTTTATGATTAACAAAGGCTTGGCTCTCCATGCCTTATGGAAACTGATGTGACCCTTGCTACAAAATCAAGGGTTTCTTTTATGTCTCACCATCTAAAGACAATAAATATTTCTTTTCCAGGCTGGTTCTAAGAAATTATTTGGGCTATTTGGCACTGTTGGGACTGGAGTGCCTGTGGAATTCAAGGTCTCAGAGTTATCCTGTACATCCAAGGGGAATTTGCACCTGGGGCTGAGTTTTGTGTGTCTCTGTTCTATCAGTTTAGGGTTTGGATGCAGCAGGATTTAAGTTTCCTGTCTGAGAGCAAGTCCTGTTGTGTGTCACCCCTCATCTGTTAGGACACCAATTTTCTCTCTGTCTGGTTTAATTAGTTTAACAAGAGCTTTGCTATTGGTGTTCCTTTGGTCCTCTTTGATACCCATTTGTGTGGAAAAGAAGCCATCATGTCATGTCCTGGTCTGAAAGAAAGAAATAATTCAGCACTGAGAGCATTTGCTGATGATCCTGCCTGCTCTGCCATCTGCCCTGCAGTCGTGCCCCAAGCAGGGTGTCTATAAGGCCATCCTTAAACTGATCCTAAACTGATGCTTTTGGGGTCGTGGCAAGAGCTGTCAGGGTCAAAGTTTTTGCACAGGGCCTGGATGTTTTTGTACATGAGCAGAGCTCCTCAGTGCATGGACAGACGGGGGTCACACAGAGAAGGAGCTACAGGAATCAGGAAGCAGGAGGGAGAGGCCAAGGCTCTTCCTGAATGGCTGAGAATGAAAAGTAGGCGTGGGGAAAGGGGGCAGGAAATGTCTGTGACCCACTGGATGAGCTCTGTGTGCTCCCCAGCAGGTGAAGCAATGCCCTGAGCAGTCAGGCTGGGGGTATCTGCTCTGGTTCTCCACTGGCATTCCCAGAGGTGAGGTAAAACAGAACAGCTCATTTGCTTTTTTCTTCCTGTGAAGTGAAAAACAATCTCAAATATTCATCTTTTCTTCCTCAGGCTGCAGATCAATGAAGTTTCTGTTGAAGCTAGAATGGTTATTTCTAAGTATTTCTAATTGTACTCAATGAATTAAATAAGTGATGACACATTTATTTTCCAACTCTAGGAAGGAAATTTTTTTCCAATATTAATATTCCAGTGTTCATAGAAGTTTTTATGCCAGTAAGGGGCATTTTGTGCTGAAAGATTCTGATTAACCTAATTTTTTCCTTGTTCTTACAACATAACGATGAATGGTCCAACACCATTATAACCTATAGTTTATTCTCCTGAGGAGCAAAATTAGTTTATTTTGTCTTTAACTAAGGTGTGAAAGAATTAACCAGGGCAGTTGAGATGTGGAGTAACGTGTTTTTCTTTTCATAGTCTCTGGCACAGTAGAAACACTGGTGAAGTTTAATAATCTGTTCCTCCAACTGCATGTAATTCTCAGAATAAGCTTGAGCTAAAAGCTCTGTATGATGGTTTGGAAGTGAGTGGGTGGAATTAATCTAAAAGATTGTGCAGAGAAGCAGCTCCTCACTCACATAGGGTTTATTTGGTTAAGGCTGTGTTAAAGTCCAGCCTAACTGCCATGAGCTACTGCCAAGGGCAGCCTCAAACATTTGCATGGAGTGGGAATTGTTCTTGCTTTTTAAAGAAAAGCTAATCTTACAGTTTGATCTCTCTTTAAAGGAAGACCATGGGCAGTGGGTGTGGAACAAAACAGAAGCAAATGCCTCACTGAGCAATGTGTGACAGAACATATGGCTGGGAAAACTTAACCTGATGTGTCCTGTAATCATTGTGTCCCTAGATCAGGAAGTGTCCTGCATCACTGGAATGAGATCTATCATTTTGTGGAGCACTTGGCCCGCAAGTTCATAAGGTAAGGAGGGCTGCAGGTCCCTGGGTGGGATCTGGGGGTGCCAGTGACTCCCAAGCCCAGCATGTGCTGCTTCCCATGGGGGATGTGGTGGAGAAAGGGCTCTTGATACTTTACTCACATCTTCCATTGACTGCTCTTCCCCACGTCCCTGTTCTGTGGGAAATGGGGAGAGATAAAATAATTCCATTTATTCCTGCCTGGCTTCCATGGATCAAATCTGTGGGGAAGGAATCCTTCTGCCTCTGAGCTGCTGCCTGAGGTACAGAAGTTTGGGGCTGCAGGGAGATCCTGTGGCTGTGGCTTTCAGGCCCTGAACAACCTGAGCTTTGATGAGGAACCCCTCAGGACAGGGAATGAAATGTGCTGTGACAAAGATCTCTCCCCTGTCTCCATGGTGACACCAGGATGCATTTAAGCCTTTCTTGCTTTAGCAATCCTAAGGTTGTGATACAAGTGTTCTCCACATCTTTTACAAGGATTCCCCAAGGTTTCCCTGGACTAAGAAGGCCCAGGGCAAAATACATTTTGATCCTGTTGAGCTGTAACTGGGATGGCAGAATGTCCTGTGTGATTGTGTTACACATGCAGAGCTCTGCTCTGGATCACCAAACGAATTCACTTCTTTTCTCTCCTTCAGCCCTCAGCTGAGGATGTCCTTCATTGTTTTTTCAACCAGAGGAACAATTCTGATGAGGTTAACAGAAGACAGGTAAGAAGGGGTTTAAAGGTCAACAGCAGCTGCTGTGTCCTCGTAGCTTCCTTCACCTTCCTCAACGATTTCCATCCACTGGGAACAGTGTTGTGGCACCTCTGTGCTTCTTAATTTTATTGGTAGAGTCACATGCCCATTCTCACCTACTAGAATGCACTAAGGTCTCTCAAGGTAGAGCTTCCCTCCTTAATTTCAGCTTCTAAATGTCTTTCTGTTTTAGCTCACACTGGTTTTCTTGAGGGAGCCTGCACTCCCCAGAGATTCAGGATTTTGTCAGAGAAGCAGAGACTCAGTGCCTGTGAAACATCCTCTGGGAGTTTCTTCTGCAAACAAATAGGTGAAACTCCCCTCCTATAAAAGCAGGCTTGGATGCCAGAGGTGACACCCATACTCCTGGGGTTGAGGGGAACATGATTTCCTTGGAGGTCTGAAGGTGTGTCACAGTGTTTGGAATGGATTGCAGGGGTGTGGATGTTTTGGCAATAACGGACTGCCTTGTTTGTGAAGCGTGTTCCTGCCACCCCCTTACAGACCCCCAAGTTAATCCCAGTAAAATCTAAGGGATGGAATTTTTTATTTTATTCTGACTTCTAAGGAGAGCTGGATGAGATCCTTAAATTGCTCTTGCTTCCTCTGTTAACTTCATTGCCACGTGGAGCAAAAATATATGTACCACATGTGTGGAGTGTATAAGTCAGCATGTGTTTTACATATTGGATGTCTGAAATCACATACCAGAGCAGCTGCCATGGGGAGGAAGCTGGCTGCCTTCCTACAGAGCAGTGCACTCTCACACCACCCTTAAAAATGTCCTTAAACCCAGCCAGGCTAAGCATCTCCTGCCACTTACTGCAGCAACAGGGATAAAGAGAATGAGCCACTTTTATTTAACTGGGTGCCAAAGGAAAACCTGTTCCCTGCCTCTTGCTGTGTCCCACCCTAGGAGCAAACCCTTCTGCAGAGATCTCCTTTCTGTTCAGGCTCTGAGCTACGAGACTGAAATGTTCCCCATGTGGGAATGTATTCCATATTTACCCAGCTGTCCCAGAAATGCTGCTGGGAGGAGGATATTGATATGGAGTTGGTCTCAGAGCCAGCTGACTGCTGGTTTTACTGGGCACTGAGACACAAGGGGCGTGCTCTGCTTTGGCTCACACTGGCCTCTCACCTGGGAGAACTTCCCCCACCTCATCCCTGCCTCTGTGTGGCGTTTCAGCATCTGAGTGTGAGGGTTGAGGGTGCTGAGCATTCCTTTTGGGAAAACTCTGTGTGTCTGATGGGACTGAACTGACACATTTTAACAACTTTTGCTGCATAATTTAGAATTCCAGTATTAACCTCTGAAAAATAGTTTTGATCACAGGAAGTGCTCCATTTTCTACCGAGCTTTGATTTGGTATGTGCATGGGTGCCTGAGAGGAAGAAGCTTATAAGACTGTCTAACTGGTTTGATATATCACAGGTACAAAATGGATTCTTGGTAGTTTGATAATTCAGCCCTTGTTAAAAACAGACAGTCTTTGCTTCCTAGGGAGTCTCTGCTGTGCAGACTGGGCAGTGTCAGTGCTCTGCTGCCACCAGCCTCACAGTGTGAGCTCTGAGTATGTGATCACACCAACTGGCCTTTCTGAAGTTGTTAAAAATGTAGAGACAGAAGTGACTTCTGGCCCTACCTGCAGTGACTTCATCCCTTTCCCATGGAGATTGTGCAGTTTGCTCATATACACCCCACACACTGCAGGGTTTTATCTTGCATTAAAGACTCCTGGTCTGTGCTTGGCTTCCAGAGTTTGGTGTCTGCCACTCAGAGGAACAACAAATTACTGCCCACCCCACAGAGCCTGCAGTTGATCTGTCACTGTGCCTGGCACTCCTGAAAAGAACTAAAACACATACCCTGAGTCACAATAAGCGTTGGGAAAGGCTTCAGTCTTCCAGTCAGCTAAACCAGGAACTGAAGATGTAGTTCCACATAAACTGGAATTGCCAGGATGGTCTGAGTGCCATTTTTTGTAGCTGTTTAATGATGTTTGTGTACTCAAGTCAGCAAACATGTGAAGAAAGTGAGCCAGGTGCATCTCAGCTGCTGAGGTTTGAGCAGGGAACATTTATTTAGGAAGAAATGTACAAAATGTGTGGATATTGACACAGTGCTGTTGAGATGTTTTCCCCAGGGAGTGGGAGCACAGCTGCGTTTTCCACATCCTTGGAGAGGCACCTACCCTGTGCAAACACTGGGTTAACTTCTTTTCCCTTCTCTTTGTGCCTGGCTCTGCCCTGCATGTCCCCACCTGGCTGTCAGGACATCCTGGTGGCTTTGCTCCTGGATCTAACCGAGTGCCTGCCTTCATTGCAGGGAGCAGATCCGCCAGGGCCTGGAGGAGCTGCAGAAGGTGCTGCCAGGAGGGGACACATACATGCACGAAGGATTTGAGAGGGTAACTGGTGCAGGCTCAGTGCCTGAGCAATGTCTCTGCTCCTCAGGAGCTGTAGAACACGGGGGGCTGGCTGAGAACTCTAGCTGGTGAATGGGACCCTGTCCCTTTGCAAAGAGTACAGGGAGTGCAAGGGCTCAGTGCTGGAGCTGCAAACTCTACTAATTCTCTTTATTTCCTCCTTCAGCTTTTATGGGCAGAGCTGTGCCTTCTGCTTAGGAGAAGGCAGTTGCATTGAGTTCCCCATGGCTCTGTGTCCAGGAAGGGTGGGAAGCTGTCAGTCCTACCTGGGTTGAGCAGGGTGAGGCCACAGCTCACACCTGGGATGGCCAAATAACTGCAGACCTTATTGCCTGCTCTGACCTCCTCCTGCTGGGCATATTTTTTACATATTTTGCAAGTTCAGGAGTTTCTCTAAACCTGCACTCCCTCCCACCTCTGTCCTTGGGTACTTGGGAGGTGTTTAAACTGTCTGCCTACTGCAAGTGCTGCCCCCATCATTGAAATGTGAACACACAGCAGAAACTCAGGTGACCTAATAGAGCTGTTGGTTTATTTGCAATTGGAAGAGTTGATCTGGAGGTGCTCAGGAATATTTTGCATTGGGCCAAGGATGTTTCCCAAGGATGAAAGTGCATAGGATTTTCAGAGAGGAGAAGAGTGGGAGACAACACTGGGGTTGGTTTGGCTGATGAGACCTTTCAGGAACACAGTCAAAGCCCCAGGCAAGAACCTTGCTCTGTGAATCAGATGTCTGAAAGTAGAGCTCATGTGTGAGCTGCAAATGTGACATCCTCACTGCCATTGTCCTTTCCTTCCTGCTGCAGGAGTAGAAGTTCACAAGGTCTTATTATTGATTTATTACTAATAATCCTCTGATTTGATTTCAGGCAAGTGAACAGATTTACTACGAAAATGTTCACGGTGAGAGGCCTTCTTGATGCATTGAATGTTTTTTCTTTTTCTTTTTGACTGATAA
>VZUA01094168.1:0-13928 GCA_013401035.1 Horornis vulcanius
CCCCAAAAAAACCCAAACAGAAAAACCCTCCAGAACTAACATAATTAGAAATACAGATGTATTAAAACTACATGGGCATGCCGAGCACAGGATGCACATTCAAGCTCTTAATGTCACTTGTACGTCACTTAAATGTGTGTGTATTTCCTCCTCCCAGAAGGCCACTTTTGCCCTCGTGCTAACAAAGGCTATCTATCTGGTCGTGCTCCCAGCTGCATGGGGGAACAGTTAGCCTTTTCCCTCCAGTATTTTTAAATTTGCTAGGCAGTATCTGTTCTACAATTCCAAGGAAAGCAAAGTAGAGACGGAATCATGACAGTCAGAAGAGATAAGTTGTACTAAACCCCCAAATAAATTAAAGGAATTAGATGGGAAATGTGCCTTTTGAATCAGGATCACAATTTAAATGATTAATTGCCTTCCCCCTCTTTTTCTTTTCTATCTTTGCATGTGTTTTAATCTGACATTCATGCAGTGAATAAAACTTACTTAGGCCTCTGCCAATCGAGAGCTGATTCTGTTTTCACAGTTGCTTTAAATTTTGCATTTTCATCACAAAAACATCACTGAATGGGAGTTTGCAAGAGTAAAAAAAGGGCACCTGACTCTAGTTGCCTCTTCTGTAAGATTTATAAGGGAAACACAGATTTTTTAAAATTTTAATTCTTTTTTTTAACCATTTCCAGTTACAGAAGGAAAACATAAAAATTTGTTGGCACATCTCTTGCTCTCTTGCCCCCCCTTTGCATTCCAGTCATTCTTTTCCTGCCCATAAACTGTTAGTACTCCACAAGAGCCTGATTCTGCACAGCCTACTAAGCATGTTTTTTTGTTGGGTGCAGGAAGAAATCCTGTCAGATGGGGTCTTCAGTGTACATTCATGAAACAGAGCAAAAGCCTCTCTCAGAATGTGCACTGGAACAGCAAATAGTTACTTTTCAGCTGTGGATTGCATGTGCCTCTGAAAAGGGGACCACAAATCATTGGGTTTTTAAAGGTTCCGCATGAGTTGTATATTAATCCCAGTTTCCCTAGGGATGGATTAATCCCAGCTTCCCAGTTGTGTGGCTAGAGACAATGTGTATGGGGTTGGGGGCAGGGGAGAAGGGAGATGGGGAAAGGAGAGGGAAATTAAAAAGATATATCACAGGAATACATGGCCTAAGTGGCGAAGAGCCATAAGTATTTTCAATACCTTTTCTACTTCTGTCACCACATGTAAACTGAAGCAAATCACTTGGACCCCTTGTTTCGGTTTCTTCTTCTGTAAATGTTGCTGATTTTGCTCCCAGGAGACTTGGCACACTCATGTAGAAATTCCTGCTCAACCCTCCGTAGTGAAAGGAGAAACTCCAATTCATACGAGGGCAACTGAAAGCAGTGGCTGGTCTGGGTGATCTAATGGACAAATTTATATTTACGTGTAATTCTTTTCCAGCCCTGGCAGTTTTGTTGAGAGATGGAGTCCTAGAGCCCAGTGTGCTTTTCTTCTCTACATTCCTATCCAGTGACTACACAGGAGGAATGGCATGGGCCAAATTCATCCCTGGTGGGACTCCAATGACATCAGTCATCTTTATAGGAGTTTTTTGAATGAAGTCAATTGGGTTTTACAAGGACCAAGTTTGGCCACATGCATATTTAACTGCCCAGAGAGCTGCAGCAGTGAAGGAAGCTTCCCTTCCCTTGGAAGAATCACTTTGCAGTCTGGGACATACAAGCAAAGTCATTGATTTGTTTTGCACAGTCAAGTTTACCTTATTTAAACTCGAGGAGCAGCCGAAGTGAGCTCAGCATGCAGCTGAACGTCAAAGAAACAGCAGCCTAGCTTCTCTAAAATGTTCCCAGCTTTTGATGGAACTCTGCATTTGTCCATAGGCTCAGTGCAGGTGTCACTGATCCCCAGCAGACTCGTTTCCATGACAGAGGGCAGTGCCCTGCAGGAGCACCAGCAGGACGCCTGTGAGCACGCTGCTGTGTTGGGGCTGTTCCCTCTGCCCTTCATCAGACCTGGCTGTTCCTGGGTCCCTGTCATACTCAAGCATCTCTGCCACCTCCAATTCACATCTCCCTCTAAGCTGCTCTCTGGGGCTGTAATTCCACTACCAGTTACACCTGATGAGAACGTGGTTGATCACTAAAAAGGGGCATTCTGCCCTCCACCTGAGACTTGGCTGCTGGTGCTGACTCCCCCTACACTTTACTCCTATGCTTTAGCTGGAGTCTGACATTGCACCAAACATATACAAAAGTTTGTAATATCATTATAGTTCCTGACTCAGCAGCTATTGAAAAATAAACCAACAGTTTGATCAGTGTCAGTGACTACCAAAAGTTTGTCTACAGAGTTTGTCACCACTAATCTGTAAAATTATTTGCAAGGTCAGTTCATTCTGTTTTATTTTTGCATCTTCTAAGGAACAAGTGAATTTGAACAACTAGAGGACTGCATTGCTAAGTCTGAGTAGAAGAACACGTGTTCTGGTTGTAGGAGTGACCTCAGCTGTTTCCCATGGGATGAATGTCATGCCTCTTTTCCTGATTTCTAATGTGCCTTCCATCTTGACTAGATCTTTGGCTTATGGAAGTCACATTTGATTTTCAGTATTTTTACATTATATGTGTGTAATAATGAAATCTGAATTAATGGGTTTGTTCATCTCTTTTACAGCAACTTGACTTCACTGAATCAAACGGAGCTATTTTAGTTTTACAGCTGAAGTTGTGAATTAAGCCTAGTAATGGTTTTGCTGCAGCCACAAAATCCATACTGTTGAGACCAACTATCACTTTTTTGTCTATTTTTAATTTTCCTAAGTTTTAATTTACCACTTTGTCTTCTGTCCCTATTAGTCTGAATGTCATTTAGGAGAAAGAAAAAAAAGAAATTGTTACCAGCTTTTCAAAAGGATACACCAAGTTGTGCTAGAGACTTGATACTCAGTTTTTTTTGTTGTTGTTGTTTGTTTTATTTTTTTTTTTTGTTTGTTTTGGTTTGGTTTGGTTTTTTTATCTTTTCAGTTTTCTTTTTTCCTTCTTTAAACTTTATTTCTCAGGTAATAGTGCTTTTTTTTCTTTTTAAATCCATATTTCTAATACTACTTTTTCTCATATTTTTTCTTCCTCAGTGTTGGCAGAATTCTTGTCCTGCCCATTTCAATCTGTGTTTCTGCCTCTTATTCAGCTCCATTTTAATTTGACTGCATGCTGTTGAAACTTTATTTTTATTTGTCACATCATTGGATCTGAAGACTCTATTTCAATCTGGCCTTTTTTAGCTACCCTTTGGTCTTCTTCATCAAGCTCAAGTTAGTGAATGAAATTCACTACAAATTTTTCCAAGTCTCTGAATAAATTCATCTCTTCATCCTCTTGCTTTCTTCACTTGTCTCAAATAGCCTCATAATTTCCAGCCTTCTCTCATCATGATACCTTTTCTCTTTCTGGCATTTTGGTTTCAAACTGGAGCTGCTCAAATCACATTTTATGAGTGAATGATTAATTTACATAACAACTTTTTTATCCTTTCAAGGATTGTCCAGACACAACATGGCTTTCTTCCAAATGTATGTAAGATATTTCAGTTTATAAATGTCTTGGAAATTCTGTTGAGGCTTGCTTTTTATCTATTCATTTTCCAGGAGTTCAGTACTAGACTAATAAAAAAGAAGTCTCAGGTACATTTTCAGAGAAGAGAGGAGAAAACTTCCCAGTAAGGAAATATAAATATAGGTTAAAGTAGATCTCATCTAAAGTTATATGAGGAAGGAGGGGTCTGTGTGCTCAACAGTACCCTTTGGGAATAGCTCCATATTGATAAGTGTGTTCCCAATCCTGCTTTCCTTCCTCACCTGCCACAGGGCTCGAGGCTGATCAGACACATGGCCAGAGGGAGGACTGCATGTCAGAGAAGAAAGAGAAAGAAAGTAGGGTGTCAGCAATACACAGCAATACACAGCTAATAGTCCCACAGCTGTGGGACTATTCCCCTGCCCAGGATAAGTCTTTCAGTCTCTTCCATCTCGTATTAGTCAAACTCAAACTTCAAAAATAATAATTCCCCATGCTTCTTCCCAAACTTACACAGACTGCTGAGGCCACTCCAGTGTCTCAGGCAGAGCCACCTCTGTTCTGCACATTTTCCTCTTTCCTGGATGTCTCTGCTGCATGCAGAGAGCACCTGCAGCCTCATGCTGGTGCCTCTTCCAGTCTTGACGTTCAGCTGCTCTCACTGGGATCTGCTCAAAGGTTGCTGTAGCTGGCCAGACTGTCATGAAGGCTTAAGGAATTTTCTTTTTTTCTTGTGAGTTGCATTTGTGAGTTTTCTTGTGAGTTTAATTTCATTTCATTTAGCATAGGGATAAGACATCTAATTGCACACTTTTATTTTTGTTTTGGAATTGTTTGATCTGAACTTCGACAAAATTCTTTGTTTTTTTCCAAGACAATTTTTTTTTTCACTTCAGATGGGAAATTTTGTGTTATGAGTGAAACTATATTGGCTACAGGCTGGCAGGTTCTTTTCCCTATCTCTTTGCACATGTGAAACTGGGTTTATGTAAGTGTTCTTGAAAGGGATGTGAGAAATAACATCATCTGTGGCAGAAGGAGAAATCATAGACCATCAAGAATGTGCCACTTTCACTGACTTCCCTTTGAACTGTCAGTTAATTCTTTTGGTGCCTATTGTGTACTTATTTTTGTGTTCTTCCTTAAAATGCACTTCACTTGGAAAACAACTTCTCTAACACTTTACAAACATCTCTGGCTTTCATCACCCCTGAAGTGCATTGCTGGATGTCTACTGAACATCCAGTGAGTTGCTGGATACTGTTGGTATGCCAAATTTAGACTGTGTGGTGAAGACTGCCCTGAACAACTCTGAGCACAGTGCTGGCTGCTGTTCTTAGCAACCAATAAATAATTAAGAAACTGGATATTTGATGACCCTTAAAGCAGAATGACTCACCCAACCCTCTACTGTTGATTACTTCATTAGCACAGACTTAGATACAGGCCAAGAATTGGTTTTCCCTTATGCTTTTATTTGGTGACCACTTGGATATGGCTTAGGAAAGTTAGTGTCTCTACAGCAGTTGGGAAATGTTTATTTCCAGCTGTTTATTTCCCTCAATGGATTAATAAGTCTATTTCAAAGTGCTGCAAAAATGAAAACTAGACTTTCAAAATGGGGAAGGAAGAAAATTTAAAGAGACACAGTGTTTTCATTGAACTCCCCTTTTCCTGCACCTCAATGTTTAAATTAATGGCTCAGTTTCCTTAGCTTTCCAATGTTCCCAATCAAGTATATAAATTTCACGAAGGGTAATAAAAAGTAATTCCCTCCACTGGAGAGAATAGAAGGGGAAATCAGATGGAAGTGTTAATATTTTGGAACACAGCCTTTCCACTGAACTGGTATCAGCTTGATTATCACATTATGCAAACAGCATGAAGTTTCTGCAAAGATTTCACTCAGTATAAAACAGTCAGCAAGGACTCAATGCTTGCTGCCTTTTAGTCAGAAACTCTGTGATCCAAGAAGTCTCCTTCTCTTTTCCTCTGGCACAGAGTTTAAGTCTTAAACATAGCTTAAGACTTTTTGTCTTGTTTACTGAAATCTTGTATCCTTTACCAGGTGGGGATTTTTTTCTTCCTATGAGTTTGGGAGAAATATCTATTATACAGTTATCCTGATTTTTATAAGATAGGCATTTTATCTCTGGATGGATGGAACATACTCTCTGGTTCTCCTGGGGTACAGGAGACTTACCAAGTTCCCTTCAATAACAATCTTGCAAAAGTAAAATGAGCACAGATGAAGCTGATCATAAGTACAAAGCTCTCGTTACTGTTGACAGTCCTGTGAGAGCAGTGAGATGAATCAGAAGGGGCTGAAAGGGGAATGAGAGAACAAGCCCCTCTTCTGGGCAATTCCATGGCCAAGCAAAGAAGCAGAAATGATGGGTACAAGTTTGTCTGGCCCTGGCATGTTTCTCAGACCAATTCCTGCCACTGTGGACAATACGGAAGAAAAAGAACAAGGGAGGCTTCACTAAACTTGGAGGGATTTGAAAATTAGAATTCCAAAGCCAAACTTCTAAAATTAACATATAAGCACCAAACTCACGGTGTCCCAATTTTCAGAGACAGAGTGCCAGAAAGTCCAAACTAAAGTCGTTGTTGGCTGCAAGTGTTTAGCACTCACAGCATTGATTTTGGAACTTAAATTCATGATAGTTTCAGTAGGGGAACCCAGTTTACAAATCACTCCTTGCATTTGGACCAGTGTTTGTAGATCTCCAGATAGAGAAGAGTGTGACCCAAAGATGGACTTAGCAACTCCAGTGTGCTTTAGGTCAAACATCTGTAAGGAACACGTGTCTAATTTCCTTACAACTTCATTGTTTCAGTAGATGGTGTATCCAGTGCAATGTTATATCTGCTACTGAAATAGCTGAATGCAAATACCAGGAACCTCTGGGAAATTTTAGTTAATAGGAAAATAATCTAAAACAAATTCTTCTGGTTATACAGCCAGGAGAAAAGAAATGAAAATAAAAGGAATTACTGATCCAATCAAGTAGGCACAGAAATGAAACTCCTCTAGGATTTTCTTTTTAGTTTCTCCAACTTCCATTAATTTTACGAGCAAACTAGGTCAGCAGCACAGTCTTGTTATGCTAATAAATGAATGCCATAGATTCACTAATGTTGAAATGTCCAGGCATTCAACATCATTTGCTGCTTTGCAGAGGGAGCTGTGGCACAGCCTCTCTGTCTTTGGCTTGAATCCTAATTCAGACACAGCCCTATGAGTCAATGTAGCAAGTGCTGTAATGAAAACCCAGCTATGGAGAAAGCAAGCTGCAGTGCCACAGAACATGAATTAGCCCATTTCTAGCTGGGGTTAGAGAAGTCATGTAAACTGCATTTTAAGTTCCTACATTTAGATTTTATGCTGATAAAAGACTGGGAGGTCAGCATGAGATGTACAATGTTTTTATCAGGCTCTCATTGCAATACTGATGTATTTGCTTTACTCTTCAGTGAACTTCAATAGCAAAAGATTGCCAAATCTAAAGAAAATTCTGAGATGCTGTTTTCTCCATGTGCTGTCTCTTTGTGGAAGGAAAGTTTATTAACTGTTAAACTGTTATCAAAAATCTCAGTGGATCAAAAACTGATAATAGTGCTTCATGTAAATAGTATTTTATTTCTCATGTGGTAGGTGGAGATCTCTGTGGGGAATTCCATGTCCCTCCTTATTTTTGGTTTTTTTGCTGTCAAAATACAAAACAAGGAAAATATGCAAATAAACACATTTAACTTAATAAAGTTATAAATCAGTTTAGTCCTTAAAAAAGCTGCTTTCCTGATTTGGATTCAAAAACTTGTTGCAGAATAGCTTCTTGGAACACAGGTAAAAAGTTTTATATAACCGATTGAAAGTGAACAGTTTACAAAAAGTTCAGATGTTGAAATGCCCTTGCAATAAAAATTGGCATATTGGCATATTTATATAAACAAAAATACAACACATAAAAAAAAACCCCAAACAAACAAACAAAAAAAAACACCCCAGAAATATAGCTCAAATATATTTAGGTGAAATTATTCAATTTATGGAGATATTTCAACACTATGTAGAATACAGCAGTCCTTCTTCCACCTAGTTTTAAAGGCATAAAAAGGGCTTTAAAACCAGCATATCCTGAATTTATTATCTGTACTTTTGATGGAAAAATTAATAAATTGGACAGTGAAAGGTGGTTAAGACATGCTAAGTCTGGCTCTCAATTTCCAAAATAGTACGTATCCATCTTTGGGGTATTTTTTGGGTTGCTCTCAGAAGCAAGAGCTACCAAATCCTGTTGAGAATACGTACTACACTTGAATTTGGTGTTGCTGAGGGCAGTTATTCCTGTCAGAACATGTGGCGGTGTAGAGTTTTTATCATTTCAAATTATGTTGTATTTGTGTTCTGGAAAGCTCCTTGAGACCCCATTCCATGTTTAAGTTTGTATGTTCCAGGTTTTCCCTCCCCTGTCAATTCTCCTACCCCCTGCCCCCTTTGCCCTGTCAGTCAGTCACTGGGACCTTCCCAAGGATCCAGAAAGTTCCAGGGAAAGCGTCGAGTGAATGGCTGAACCCCAAGAATCCTCCCCCCGGTTCACTACCATTGGTTGTTAGAATGATGGATGTTCTGTTTGGACTTGCCTCCCTCTATCCCTATTGGCTGTGTCATGTATCTCTGTCTGGAACCCTCCCCTGGATAAAAGGCACTGTGACANACTAATAAGAACATTCATGTGAGAATAAGCACATGCATGGCTCCTTGGCTGCCTTCATGTATCATTCTTGACTTGTGGGGAACTTCTTGTCTAGATGGTAGAGCTTACAGTTTTTCTCAACTATTCCAGGGAAAGTTTCAAGACATTTTGGATCTTGGGAAGAATTAATCCCTCAAAATGCTGACAAGCTACTTGAGGAAGGTAATCTTAGGTTTAACTCTTCCACCTTTTCTGCTGATGTGAAGACTGATCTTTCAAAAAGAAATTTGCAACAAAATGGGCATTGGCTTTAAAATTGTGAGTTGGTTGTACCAATGGTTTGTTTGATCACTTTATAGTATAGAGCACCTAACAATATTTAAATTTGAGAACTTTTTCATGTATTTTAATCTCTTTTTCATGGAAACAGTTCACAGTGGAAACTCAAAAGTCCCATATCAACCCACATAAAGTCAATGTTTTAGATAGTGTTTCTTGAAGAGATACCAAGATCAACAGCATTTGTGATCTAAGATGAATTAGAAAATGAATGAAATCACTTTAATCAAGCCAGCCACTCTTTTTACGTAGCACTGATGCCTCTATATGCACAGCATATGAAGCCACATAGTATGTGGCTTTGTGTTTCAGTCCTTAACTTAGATACAGCAATCTGAAACAGAAGTTTGACAAAGTGGAGAAAATGAAAATATATTCAGAACATTTGTTTAAAGTGTAAATACAAAATTAGTCAAATTTATGAACAAATATTTACTATATGAGAGTATTTAAGTGTTTATGTTGTCCAAATGATCTTTGCTATATAAATTGTGTGTGGATAGCCAATATTTGTTTTTCAAACAGTAACTGGCTGGACTGGCTGCCTGGCAATATTCCTTCTTCCTGATTAGATGTGTGAGTAGTATTTGCAATTAGTATTTTTGCTGTTCTGAGTTCCAAAAATACTCATATATGGCTCCTTTAAAGCTGGTGTCTGAATCAATTATGCTAGCAAAGTTCATGGAAGTTGTGGCCTGATGACATTAATTAATAAAAACAGCAAAAGGATATTTCTATACAAAATGAATTGCAATGTTTTCCCCAGCCTAACACCCAGACACCCGTTCTCTGGTAACAGACAATGCAGATACTTATAAAGAAATAAATATACATCAATAAAACAATTGAATTTTATTTCCTGCTCAAAAACTGTGTGGGTGGCAGTTTATTCTCTTCTCTTATTCCAACTGGGTAAGATTCAAGTTGGACTTGAACACAGTTTGTATCTTGCCCTTTTCCTTGTGAAACTTGGGAACTTGTAGAAAGGGGTCATTTGGCAGGAGAAAGTGTAGTGTTTAGAGATAGACTTTGCAAGAGAGGTGAAGCTTAACTTACTGTACTCATGGTGGCTGGATGGTGCTTGGTTGTTCCTCTCATATCAGCGAATCAGAAGCCAGATGTTTTATTTTTTTTCTTTAATTTCAGAGACAGAGTAGTGTCTTTCTAGGGTCAAACAAATATCCATGTATTCAGAAGCAAAAATCATGATCATGCTGAAGGGTTTACAGTCAAGTTGGAATGTCTCAGAATCTATTTTTGAGTCCATGTCCACACCCAAGCTTTTGTTGCAAAAAACAGTTTGAAAAGGAAGATAAAATACTTTTACTTAAATATTTTGACATTTTCATCTACATTATATGCAAATACAAATTGTTCTACTTAATTTTTATAGCTGTTCTGTAGACACAATGTCTGTGTAGGCTGGCATAAGCATGAGTTATATATTGCACATATAAGTTTATTATTTCTTGCTATAGCAAAGGTCGAATGGTAGGTTTGAGCTCTAGAAAGCCCAGATTCAGTGTCCTGTATTGTCTTAAGGGTAACATCCAAACTTCTCACGGCTGTTAGCTTTTTAGATAACATGCTTCTGAAGCTACAAAGGTTCCAGCCTGAGGAGTGGGTCAGGTATGGGTCTCTTGACTCTGAAACTTATGAACACACAGTTGAAATGACCACCTAAATTCTTTGTTTATAGAGCAAAAACATCTTATCTCACATGCTGTTTAAAAAAATCTAAGGGGTGCAATCATTTCAACCTTTTATGATGTCTGTAGGACAATGTTAAAAATTGGGAATTATAGATGTAATATAATTAATATATTCCTTAGGAAGAAGAGCAATGATTTTTATATCCTCCTGCTAAAAGGAAGTCTGGTGGAAGTTTTATTTGGATTCCTGTCTGTGATAGATTTGTGTGGTTGTGGAGCCAGGCCGATGCAGTGAGCAGGAGTGGAGGCTTGAAAAGTGATGGGATAGAGTGGAAAAGAGGCAAGGTCTTTTTAGAATAGAGAACACAAAACCAGCAGTAGGTATGATATTGCTCAATCAACAAATTACCCAGCAGTTCAATAATCACGACAGTTTCTCTGGCAAAGGATTTGCCTCACTTTGCTAGGCAGAACTTCCTTTCACTGCTCCCAAGGGCTAGAAGACTTGGATTAGGGAAACATCACCTCCTCCTCCTCCCCAGGAAAAGTGCTGTCAATAGCTGTCTTGCTTTTAGCAGTAGATTGATTTGGACACCAATATTAGTTTCCTGTCTCTTCTGTATTTTTCTCCACCAAGGATCTAGATAGCACAAATCTGGGTCTGGACCCTCATTTGAGAGTCCATTTTGGGATTTTTTTTTTCCTCCTATGCGTGGTCTTGGGACACTAGCAAATGAAGTTTGAAGTTCCTTGCTTGGTCAAAACTATCCAACCACATCAACTCTGAAGTCCATCTGAAACCTGGAGGTTTTGCTCAGTTTCTGGGAGTTTTAATGCACCACTGCCAAGAGACTGGATAAGAGAATAGAGGGAGAGGCATCTCTTGTTTCTAGAGAGTCAGAAATAATCTTTGAATGATATTCCCCTATTGATGTGGGCTGTTAAAACATGCCTGAGCCCGGATTTAAAAAAACTTTTTCAAAATTTATCCTTAGCATGTTCACCCAGTGGGAGAGAGAAAGACCTCCTCTCTAGAAAGACATCATACACCACTGTAATTGGCAACATGTGCATTAGACACACAACCTAAAATTAAATTGACATGTCTCAGGGATTCCATCTGCTGTCAGATCTAACCTACCACAAACTGAGCTGCAGAGCTGGACTCACTCAGAGCCTCTGTCTCTCCCCTCAAGCTTCAATGATATGATAAAGTAGGAGCCATCTTTCTGTTAAGTATTCTGAAGAAAGATATGATCATCAAGAAGAGAAATAATGGCTGAAAACCTAGAAGTCCTCTTGCCCCGTGTGATGATTTCTTACCATTTCTTTAATCTGATTCACCTTGTGCCACTCATTCCTGATGGAGGTTATTAGATGACTATTCACCAATTGACATGACTTTCCATGAAAATTGTTTCTAGAAATGGACTTGACAACAAAATCAAATAAAATGGGTTATTAATGAGAATTAAAAGGATGGATGGCATTTAAAGGAATCTACAAGTCTGCAAGCCAACAGGATGACTTCTAATGCAAATATAACAAAACATAGTTGATCTTGTAGCTGTCTGTTAAAGTCAGGGATTAAAAACCAAAGAAGCCTCATTGGCCTAAACCGTTCTTTCCTTATGGCTAAAATGGCTCATGGTAGTGGGCACTGTGCTCCCCACTAGGTCTTCATTTTGCTGTGTATTGTTCAAAAAGGTAACATCCACATGCATAGAGATTGAAATATTGATTTTAAAGTGAACAGGAGCAGGAATTTGCAGTTCATCTGTCACTAACAGAAAAAAAATTTCTTTACTTAACAGATACATTTAAAATATTTTTAGTTGTAATAGTAATCCTTAGCTTTCAANCTATTTATGAAATGTTATGGAGAGCTGAGAACCACAACAGATCTTTATCTTATATTCACTGTTTTAAAAGATCAACAGTTGGGTGAAGGCTGAGACTGGCTATTGCATGGGTTTTAGATGTGGATGTCAAGGTCATCTAAAATCTGTTTCCAAAGTCACTGTGATTGCCTGTAAAACGCAAACTAATGTTCCAGGTCTCTCATTATATGCTTAATATGAATATGCCTCCCTTTGCACATAAATCACAATGAATGCATCAATCAGTTGCTCTTGTGAAAGTCACAAAATACAAATGCAAATGAAAGAAACCAAAAATAGTAGATGTAGCCCCTGCGGGAAGAAACCCCTAAACACAAGAAGGATATATTTGTAATTTAATATGTGGTAATACGCTATTTAAAAAGTTACATTAGTATATATGTAGGCAGATTTATTTTTAATGCAGTTTAATCTAGTAAATTAGTATGCATGTCAGAAAAATATTTGAAAAGACCAAATACGGTCTGCAAGTTCTGTTTTGTCCATAAAATATCTGTCACCTTCAGAGAACTTTCCACACACCTCCTTTATGTTAACCAAAGAACAAAATCCCCAAGCAGCTGAGATCAGTCGCAAAATTACCACAGAAACCATCAGAGCAGCAGTTTCTCCTAGCCCTAATTTTACCAGGCAAGGATTCTTTGTGCAAGGACAGCAGTATTTCTCTTTCACTAGGTGAGAGTTAACCATGCATGGTCATGTACACTTAAACACTGGGAAGGTGTAAAACAGCCTCCTTGTGTCAGGACTTTTGTAAGAGGTTGGCAAAGTTCAGTTACATCATTTGATCCTCTTCATTAATACTCAGATGCAAGAGCTGCATTCAGAGCTCCTTGGAAGCCTGGGCATATGCTGCAGAATGCTCCTTGCTGGGAGTGGAGATGCCTCAAGTATCATTCAGCATCTCCTGGTCTGTTTGCACTGATGTTCCTCATGCTGATACAGATGTTTCTTCTGAGCACCTAGTTACCGCAGAAAATTTTAGGTCATACAGAAGTACTTTATCAATGCTGGGAATTGCAGTGCTCAGTCTTGAATTCTAAAGTTTCCCTAAAATCATTGCAATAGTGAGGCAAAGCCTTAAGCAGCATCATTCCAAACTTACAAAATTAGAACAGTTGGAAACATTGACAAGGAGTAAAACAATTTTCCAAATGAGAGAAACACATACAAGTTTAGGAAAGAGCGAGATACGGATTGTCTAACAGTGCCCTGTGGCAGTGTTTTATTTATGATGTTGCTCAGTAGCCCTGCTCTAAGCTAAGACAATCACTGTATAAACATGGATATTTCTAAGAGTGTTAGCTTTATTCGCTGAGGAGCTGAGTGAGAGATAGGGGGAGGGCAGACGTAGCAAGGAGGAAGGGAGGGGAAAAAGCTGACAGAAAAAACAAGGAGAGTGCCAAGGCAAGGAAGATAGTGTTTGTGTTTAAAAGTAGAACTTGAAGCTGTGCCAAATCAGAATTTTCTAAAGCAACTTGAGAGCTGAAATCTTCATGAGCATGCGCAGATCATGGGCTGAGGGAGACACTGCAAATTCACTGCAATATGTTGCTATGAGGCTGGGGAGAGAAAATGGAGAAAAGGAAGAAAAGACTGGCCTTTGACCACAACTGCAATGAACTGAGGAAGGACAGGACACAAACCTTAGCAATTCTTTAGTAAGCCTGGATCAAGCAGATGGTGTTTAACAAAATCTAGTAGCAGGCAGGGGATTTCATACCCTTCCTATTCTAGGACAATAATTAAATAAATGATACATA
>VZUA01094208.1:0-16877 GCA_013401035.1 Horornis vulcanius
GGAAAAAAGGGGAAAAATGGGCTTGCAGCAGTGTTTATGGTTGTTATTGCATGGTAATGAGAAAAATGAGAAGAAAGATTTTTTCAGGCCAGTGCAAATGGCTGCAGATACCTACCCCAGTGCTGCCCATGATGAGGAAAAGCATGATGTGGAACCTCCCAAAACCAATGGTTTCCACAGCTTCTTCCACTGTAAATGTCTTCTGCCCTAAACATGAAAAGAAAATTAAGGCACAAAAACTAAGACACAAAAACTGTCAGCAGTCAGATTGTATCTCCTCTTCATAAAAAATATTTTTCATGCTACTGTGGGACTGCACCAGGAAAAAGCCTGGAATCATCTACCAGTTGTATGTCCACTGATGAGCCCCTGGATGTCCTGGTAGCAAGACACAACACGGGGTTGCTGAAACAGCAGCCAGTGCAGACGGAGGAAGGACAGCCTTGTACAATTTAAAATGCTTTTGAAACAGAGTAACATTAAAAAAAAATCCCAAGTAAACGTGTCCTCAAATTACCAATATAATAAAAAGTTTACACAAAGCAGAGACCTGAGAAAAACCAAACCAGCTCTTCCCACTGCCATAGGCAGCAGTCACCAGCCTGGTAGGTGTGGTAGGAGGGGAGCGTAGGATGCTGATGTTCTGGCTCCATGTACAGAGGTTCTAAGTAGCTGGGTGGCACAACTGAGGGCCCTCCCTCTACCCCAGCTAAACAAGGACTCAAATTTCTAGTCGTGTCAGTACAAACCCACCTTTTGGTGGTTCTTTTCTCTCTGTGTGGATTTCCTCCAAGCCAATAGCATTTTCTGCCTCTTTTGGTGCAGTGGCCATCTCAGCTTCTGCTGGGCTCCACTGTCACTGTGGGCAAGGCTAGGATTTACCTGTGAAGCTTCACAACAGTCACAAAGTCACCTGAGCAAGAAAACAGCAAGGTAATTTCTCACACAGGAGTGGAAAAATTCAGATGCAGTCAAATATGAGGATGTTCCATGCAGATACTGGAAGATAGCCCTTCCCATTAGGGTTTTGGTAAAAACCACATAGAAACATCACAGGGTAGGTTAGTTGAACTGAGAGACACCAGTCATCACATCACACTGGCTGTTTCTATGAAAAGTCCAGGGCCTGCCTTAGGGAAGACTGGAGACCTGCTAAGATAAGAGAGCATGTGACAACTTCCCCAGCCTAGAGGTCAGTGAAATGCAGTGCCAGTCTAAAAGATGCTGCATCTCCAGGAGCCAGGAAAGAATACAACCAGTAGTTGTTGCCCCTGTTGGAGGCTCCCCAGTGGAGCTGGGTTTGAGTGGGCAATAGAGGTGCTGCACTCTGCAATTGCACAGCCTGGTGGGAGCCCGCACTGAGGCAGAGCCAGGTGACCCACCAACTCCCTAACCCCAGGATCTTGGGGGTGGCAGGGCTAGCACTGAGCTCCTCACCCAAGCAGCACACTGCTTCCTGCTGCAAACCAGCCCCTCTGCCTCATCCCTTGCCATGCTAATCCCCATCCTCTCAGGGCATCCATAAACACAGCCATGCTTTCTGGTTTGCAACTGGAAGATGGATTCCTCTGCCAGTGTTTCTGGCTTCCAGCACTAGATCTTTTGGCCTCATCGTTGTTGCTTTTCCTCTTCAGAAAAAAACTAATTTTAATCCCAGGGCAGGGATTAAGCACACTGATTGCTTAAACCCACAAGCTTTCCTGCTAAGTGCATGGGGGCTCAACATATCTGCATTTTGCTGACACCCTCTCCTTTGATTACCTCCCTTCAGGAGTGCTGGGCTTGGCCCACGCTGCATTCACAGCCAACCAGCAGAGACCAGAGAGGCTGCAGAAGGGTGAGAGCTGGAGGGAATTAATGGCTGAGAGCATCTAATGAAAAATACAAAATTTCATTTGAGATAGAGAGCAGCGTGAACACAGAAAGCATGGAATTGCAGTGCTCCAGGATGGTTACCTTGATCCTGTACTGAGGTACAGTTAGAAGGAGGTCATTAAAGACTAATGGCAGATTAGTCAGTTGGGTCACATACACTGACCTTGCTGTCACAGATCATTACAGTCCAGCACCCAAGAATATGCAAAGGATATTGGTTACATCTGTCTCTCAGCAATGTCCTCAGAGGCAGCAATAGCTGCCAGCAGCATGCAGTGCCACCAGCTAATTATGATGGCCAACAGCTAGGGACTATTTTCAAGTGGATCTGGCCCAACAGAAACCAAAAAAGTTGCCTGGAAGAGCCCACAGTAAGAGGTAAAGATTTACTGTGTTGTCTGAATCTCCAAAGGCTTTGCAATAGCAAAATCTAGGCACCCATTTTTCTCCTTTGCTGTTCCTTTATGACTAGGGACCTGCAAACACATTATGCCCTAAGCTGCCACATGGCACCTGTGTCAGGTTAAACAGACATTGTCCTCCAAAACATCTGTAGCAGCCACAGCCTGTGGTGCTGGCAGGACAAGCATCAAGCCCTCGGCCTTTGCCCAGCCATCCTGATGCTGGGATACCCTGCTACTGTTTGTTGAGGGGTGTTGGAGCATTTCACTGGTATCCCCTCTGGGCTACATGCCTTCCTTCCAGGTGCCACAGCTCTTCCACAAAAAGGGGAGGGAACCCTGATCCCTGGTGCTGCTGTGCAGAACTCACAGGGAGGGTCAGGTGCTCAAGCAGAGGGCTGCAGTGCCACCTCCAGCACCCCACAGTGGTCAGACACACTCAGAGGTGGATAGTACCTAAGGTGAGAACCACACTAGTCTCAAACAGCAGCTGGTAAGCAGGTGGGATACACCCTCCAGCACCTCAAATAACAATAGGAATCTATGCAGGCACAGTAAACCTCCTAACAGTTCCTACCAAACCTGTGTTTTGCTCATCCCAAACCTTTGCAGACCTGTTTGCCTTGATGGAGCAGCTAGCATCTTGAGGAAGTCACAAATTTCCCTCTATTTGTAAATCCAACTAAATGCCAATTACTAATTACACAAGCCAAAAGAACAGCAGTGACAAAGCTGCTGCTGGCAAGGAAAATAAAAATCCTCCAACTGAAGGGAACAACCAAGAGTACAGTGAAACTGCTGCTGGGACCCATCAGAATGATGTCGTGACCCCCACCAGAGGGCTGTGAGGCACTGAGGCCATACAACATGCAATGCTGCCTGGGACAGTGCCCAGAAACACCACCTGGGAACCTTGTCAGTAAGGTCAGAGACCTTCTCTGGCTGAGAATTTTCTCCACAGATGAGAGTGAAGGTATCCGATCACACAAAAAATGATCAGATGCCCCCAATATTAAGCAAGATTTTACTAAATATCTTTCTTAAATTTGATGAAGATTTCTTACCTCTGTGGTGTCTCAGGCTTGGAGAAGAAGACCTTTCCTTTTTTCTGACTGTTTCTCCTCTGTTATTTACTTTTGACAGTGTTGGTGGTGCTTGGTGTTTGCTTGGGATCCAGCTCCCAGGAGTCAGGTTTCCTCCTTGCTGGGCACAGGCAGGTCTCTCTCCGCCCACCTCCACCACCCAGAGGTAGGTGCTGCAGGCAGGGTGCCCTGTGCTGACCTATGCTTATCTCATTGCATCTGCAGGTCCTTCACAGGCACTGCCCACCACGGGTGTTGGTGCTTACCCATCCTTTCTTGTGAGGATGACTCCAGGCAGGTGGAAGGAGGGTGCTGGGACACATCATTGTTGAAACACCAGCAAGATTTTAGCTCACAGGTTTCAGAGGTAGGTTCTGCAGCTCTCAGCACCAGCTTAAGGCACCTTTGCCATCCCCTGCATGGGCACTGCAGCCACCAGCTCTTCTTAGGCTAGATGAAGCCAACTCAGTCACCAGCACCACGAGAAAAAAAAAAAAAAAAGTGTGCTTCATCCTTCTGAATTTCTTGATGAGATAGCAAAATGCAGGGAGCATTCATGGCTTTAAACTGCCACAAGGATCCCAACCTTGTTGTGCAGCAAATCTCATGAAGTGCCATGATAGTGTGGGCTCTTAACTAGTAATGTATGTCCTGACCTTTACTACTCAGTGTTGGTATTGGTTTCACAAGGGTTTCCAAAATCCTTCTGTTTTGAATAGACCTGGCAGAAATGGTGCAATAGTTTTATCAAAGTAACTCCCATACTGAATCTCATGCTTCCAAGCATCTGGAAGATATTTGCTACCAGCCAACATATGTTATCTCACAGCTTTATTTTATATCTTCTTCTTAATAATATCTAATATTCAGCCGTTATTGGCATCTGCTGAATGAGCTGCACGATCCAAGCTGCCAGATCCATGCCATTATGTTTTCATTGCAAATACTCAGATAGTGTGTGTGCAATGACAGGAGGGTGCAAAGGCTTCAGCATTCCAGCTCCCCAGCAAAGAAGGAAAAAAACCGACCAAAATCCCTGTGAAGTTCTAAGCCACAAAGATGAGCTTTCAGGCCCAGGTGTGTGGGATTGCACAAAGGAATACTATGTCTATTACATTTTTTCAACCACCTCATGGTATTTTACTTATTTGACATGGAAAGGCAAAGGCTGGTCAGAGTGAGGAACAAATGGAAATGCCTACATGAAAGGTCCAGGAGAAACAAAAGAGTGGGAGAGAGAAAAGAAAGGTCTCCATGCTGGCCAAGGACATGATGGAGAGCCATCATATAGGTAAAGACTGAGGAAAGTGCTCTTTGCTGGAGGAGCCAGAGGCTGAACCCCAAGAAACTGTTGACTCCTGGAGTTTCTGAAACCTCAGTCCAAAAGCTAGTTCACTATCACCAGTCCAGAGGACTCAGGAGACTGGATAAGAACTCAATACTCGGCTTTCTTCATCTTCCATATCACAAAGTTTTCCTGGTGGGAGGGCACAGACACACACAGCAATGGCTCTCACAAGAAGGAATAAAAAACTCGGGAAAGAATGCCTATGAGTGAGTAAAAACAGTTTGCTTGACTTCCTTCCTTTGCCTTTCCTTTCTACACTGTCATTCACTGAGTTTTGTTTAATGTTTGTTCCCTACAAAATTACTAAATTCATGCCACCAGTTCTCAGAAACAAACTACTCCCTAGCAATGGGATGAGCTTTGGATCCAGAAGCACCCATTCCCCTCTAGGCACAAATCCTGAGTCTCCTGCAGAGGGGCATGCTGAGGTCCTGGCTTGGGTCAGGTAATCACAAGTCACACCTTGTCCAGCGCTGTGCAAAGTTCAATTAAAGACACTGGGCTGTTGTATCAGAAAGGCCTGTTAGTCTCTAACAGTGGTCTCTGCTGGACCTCACCACACCAGATGGCCACATTAACAGGACCAGCTAAACATGTTCCACTCAGCTTAGCAGATGAGCAGGCAGCAGGCAGCCACTGCTCTACTCCAAAGTCATCCTCATCCTCTGCAGGAAAACCTTTTAAAAGCAAAGCACTCTCTAGAACATTTCTGCATTCTTGAAGAATTCTTAAAAAGAACCCAGACAAAAGCCAGGGCTCTCTTCAAAGTGTATCAGCACAACCCTGCCTCTCAGCAATCTGAATGCTTCCTGAATATTAGTGGGCTTGGTCCTCTTGAAAAGTGAGGAAGCACTGTTCCCATATTAAAAATGCTCAAGTGAGACACAGGCTGTGCTGTGTTATTTGGTCGCACACAGAAAGAGAGAGAACTGAATACAGAATTAAGCTCAATGTTTGAGTTGCTGTTCAGTACAGTAAACAACAGGTCATCTCGTCACCTGATATATTCACAGGATAACTTGTTTTTCTTGCTTAAAATGCAAACCTTAGACAAAGATCAAAATACCAAGAAGCTTTGAAAGGAATGGATAATCTGTTTCTGGTAATCATCTTCTCAGTTACATTGCAATCACACGGAAGGCTGCAATTAAGATAAAATATGTGTTTGTGCAGAAAATTTACCCACTGGTTCATAAAGCAAATTGTTTTCTCTGTGTTTGATAATGCCTTTCTTTCTGCAAGACAGATTTTCTCCTGAGTAGGAATAGACAAAACAGGCTGGAAGGAAGAAACAAAGGTGATGTGCATATGCTGAGCAACTGTGACACCATCTGTGGGCTTTTTCCTGTACTATAGGTTACCTATGCCCAAAGAACTGGTGACCTGGGACCATGCACGAGTCATGGACACACTCCTGTGCCCACCTCTTCTCAACCCCAGCTGCTGCTCCGAACCCAAGCTGTGGAAAAGGCCTCGTAGTAACTGCTGCCCAGTTGTCAGTATGGGTTCTTGAGCCCACAAGGGAAAAATTGGGACAACTGCTTGGCTTGGGGCTGTATTTTCTCCCCTGTCACTGTAGCTAGAGGCAACTCAAGCCTGACTACTGCAAAAACATAACTATATGTTTCTGTAGTCATCACTTTATGTGATGACTATAACACTGTGTGTCCTGCTGGGAATCCTCCCATGTGGGTTTTTTGGTGGAGCTGAATATCAAGGCAGTGAGTTTTGAAAATAAGGGCTTGTTTGCCCCTTGGAAGGGAGCACTGTCCACTCCAAATCCCTTGGTGTACTCTGTATTTTTTACATAGTTCGGGGTTAAAAAACATAGCCTGTTATGATTAACACTGTTCAGTTTGAAGGATTAGTAATTCATGAATATTTCAGAAGATCTCAGTACATCAGTACTTCAAATTCATGCCAACTGTTTTGATTCCACTTTTCTTTCTGTTCATTAGATATTAGCATTTCTACACAATCTTCTTTAACAACCCATCTTGAAAAATACAGCACAAGGGGTGTCATCTTGAGTCTTCAGTGACAAACAAATCAATAGAGATAAATAAAATAGCTGCCAATATGGAAACTTTTGTTTACACAGCTCAAAACTAACACTTTTGTTAAGTGATGGTGTGTGTACATTTCTATAATCCAGTGTTGTCAAGCCCTGGAGCAAATCAGATAAAAAAGGGGGTTATTCTAGTAAAGCATGTAGAAAATTGTGAGCCTNTCATATAGGTAAAGACTGAGGAAAGTGCTCTTTGCTGGAGGAGCCAGAGGCTGAACCCCAAGAAACTGTTGATTCCTGGAGTTTCTGAAACCTCAGTCCAAAAGCTAGTTCACTATCACCAGTCCAGAGGACTCAGGAGACTGGATAAGAACTCAATACTCGGCTTTCTTCATCTTCCACATCACAAAGTTTTCCTGGTGGGAGGGCACAGACACACACAGCAATGGCTCTCACAAGAAGGAATAAAAAACTCGGGAAAGAATGCCTATGAGTGAGTAAAAACAGTTTGCTTGACTTCCTTCCTTTGCCTTTCCTTTCTACACTGTCATTCACTGAGTTTTGTTTAATGTTTGTTCCCTACAAAATTACTAAATTCATGCCGCCAGTTCTCAGAAACAAACTACTCCCTAGCAATGGGATGAGCTTTGGATCCAGAAGCACCCATTCCCCTCTAGGCACAAATCCTGAGTCTCCTGCAGAGGGGCATGCTGAGGTCCTGGCTTGGGTCAGGTAATCACAAGTCACACCTTGTCCAGCGCTGTGCAAAGTTCAATTAAAGACACTGGGCTGTTGTATCAGAAAGGCCTGTTAGTCTCTAACAGTGGTCTCTGCTGGACCTCACCACACCAGATGGCCACATTAACAGGACCAGCTAAACATGTTCCACTCAGCTTAGCAGATGAGCAGGCAGCAGGCAGCCACTGCTCTACTCCAAAGTCATCCTCATCCTCTGCAGGAAAACCTTTTAAAAGCAAAGCACTCTCTAGAACATTTCTGCATTCTTGAAGAATTCTTAAAAAGAACCCAGACAAAAGCCAGGGCTCTCTTCAAAGTGTATCAGCACAACCCTGCCTCTCAGCAATCTGAATGCTTCCTGAATATTAGTGGGCTTGGTCCTCTTGAAAAGTGAGGAAGCACTGTTCCCATATTAAAAATGCTCAAGTGAGACACAGGCTGTGCTGTGTTATTTGGTCGCACACAGAGAGAGAACTGAATACAGAATTAAGCTCAATGTTTGAGTTGCTGTTCAGTACAGTAAACAACAGGTCATCTCGTCACCTGATATATTCACAGGATAACTTGTTTTTCTTGCTTAAAATGCAAACCTTAGACAAAGATCAAAATACCAAGAAGCTTTGAAAGGAATGGATAATCTGTTTCTGGTAATCATCTTCTCAGTTACATTGCAATCACACGGAAGGCTGCAATTAAGATAAAATATGTGTTTGTGCAGAAAATTTACCCACTGGTTCATAAAGCAAATTGTTTTCTCTGTGTTTGATAATGCCTTTCTTTCTGCAAGACAGATTTTCTCCTGAGTAGGAATAGACAAAACAGGCTGGAAGGAAGAAACAAAGGTGATGTGCATATGCTGAGCAACTGTGACACCATCTGTGGGCTTTTTCCTGTACTATAGGTTACCTATGCCCAAAGAACTGGTGACCTGGGACCATGCACGAGTCATGGACACACTCCTGTGCCCACCTCTTCTCAACCCCAGCTGCTGCTCCGAACCCAAGCTGTGGAAAAGGCCTCGTAGTAACTGCTGCCCAGTTGTCAGTATGGGTTCTTGAGCCCACAAGGGAAAAATTGGGACAACTGCTTGGCTTGGGGCTGTATTTTCTCCCCTGTCACTGTAGCTAGAGGCAACTCAAGCCTGACTACTGCAAAAACATAACTATATGTTTCTGTAGTCATCACTTTATGTGATGACTATAACACTGTGTGTCCTGCTGGGAATCCTCCCATGTGGGTTTTTTGGTGGAGCTGAATATCAAGGCAGTGAGTTTTGAAAATAAGGGCTTGTTTGCCCCTTGGAAGGGAGCACTGTCCACTCCAAATCCCTTGGTGTACTCTGTATTTTTTACATAGTTCGGGGTTAAAAAACATAGCCTGTTATGATTAACACTGTTCAGTTTGAAGGATTAGTAATTCATGAATATTTCAGAAGATCTCAGTACATCAGTACTTCAAATTCATGCCAACTGTTTTGATTCCACTTTTCTTTCTGTTCATTAGATATTAGCATTTCTACACAATCTTCTTTAACAACCCATCTTGAAAAATACAGCACAAGGGGTGTCATCTTGAGTCTTCAGTGACAAACAAATCAATAGAGATAAATAAAATAGCTGCCAATATGGAAACTTTTGTTTACACAGCTCAAAACTAACACTTTTGTTAAGTGATGGTGTGTGTACATTTCTATAATCCAGTGTTGTCAAGCCCTGGAGCAAATCAGATAAAAAAGGGGGTTATTCTAGTAAAGCATGTAGAAAATTGTGAGCCTGCAATACGATCTGTCTTTGACATGGTTTGCTTTGTGTGCTAAATGAAGGGCTGAAATCTTATAAGGGCCTTAGTCAGGTCATATGATCAACCAGAGACAAAACATATTTTCCTTGGAAAGAAATATACCACAATGACAAGGCAGCAAATGGAGCAAAATGCACGTGAGTTGATTGTTAATAACCAATTTAATTCCAAATCTGCATCTCCTCTTTTCAACCAAGCAGTAGGCAGTTGACCCCATCAAATGCTGAGGTACTTGGCAGACATTGAAGGAGTCTCAGCCAAGGGTCCAGCCCTGCTGATGCAGGTCAGCTCTTAGCTGGTACAGCTGTATATTGGAATGTACTAGGACATATTCATCTACAGCTCTTCTTTCAAGGGCTGCATCCCATTCTCTTTTATCCCATGTACCCTACTCTGTGAGTGAGCCACCACAAGGAAACAGAGCCTGGTCTGAGGAGGGAAGCAGTGATGCGCTGGTTTTACTCTTCTGCAGTGCCATTGATGATGTGATTGAAGGAGAATGGAGAAAATTTGTACCCAGCTCCCACGTAGAACTTGTTCTGAAATTCCACCCTAGGGAGGAGCAGAGAGAGGCATCAGTGTTGCCTGAAGGCAGGACCTACAGCCAGCCAAGAGGCTGAAACATGGCACCCACTGGAAAAGGAAGGCCACAAGGTGTTGGACTCTAAGGCGTGATTGTAGACCCTTGATGGGACCAGAAATGAGACAGAGGCAGCCAGGGAGCAACGTGGCACACACATCAGCTCTGACTTTCAATCAAGCCAGACTAGAAATGCCCATCACGAGGCAAATCAGCAGAACCTGGCCTGGTAACCTGCTTCTAGCAGCTCTGAGAGCTGGGATAACCACCTGCTGGTTGCACACTTCTGGGAGACAGACACCTCCTCCTCCCTGCACAACAACAAGCACCTGCACCATGGTTTGCCTTGGCAGTGTTTATGATTTATGCTGGGTCATTACTTGATGCAAAAGACCACAGCTTGAGGCTCAGGTAGGATGTTGAGTTATGGTGGTGATCAAGGGTGTTTTGTCATCTTGTTCTCACTCACGTGCTGATGGTGTGTCCACACTGCTGTGCTTGCCTGGACTGATGACCAGTTAAGGCTGACATGGACTAACTTGGAACTGGTTTGAGACAAAGCCTAAGCAGCCTGAAGCTCATCTTGGGCTGATGACACAAGCAGGGACCCAGGTTTTCATCAGGTTTTGCACTCCCAGCTGAACTCTTGCTGCCCTTGGAAGCTGTCATGTTAGATCCTTGGGTGGGATACAGAGACAGTGGCTGTGCTGCCTTTGGGCAGGTCAAAGAGGCCTCTGTGGCTCTGCACGTTTACCAGGACAGAACTGCAGGTTGCCATTTACCTCACATGCTGACAACCACCACAGGTGCAAGAGGACAAGCAGGCTGCTCCAGGGAACAGGTCAGAGCAGGGATCTCTGAGCTCCCTTTGGAAGAGTCTCCCTCACTTCATTTGCCAAAGGCAACTCACGGTCCAATGCAGTGGCACTGCATGTCTAACACTGTGCCCACACATTCCCACAGCCTGTTCCCTCCCGAAGACTGACTGGGAAAAGCTGCAGAGGACCACTCCCCGTACCAGTGCAGACGCAAGGCATGTAGGAAGGCTGAGAGCCCCTCCATGACCAGCAGGATGGCCACCGTCAGCACCGCAAACGCTGCGAAGATGATGAAGATGGCGATGAGACCTGCCCAGCCGCTGCTGCTGAGCCCGTTGTGCATCACCATGGTCCAGAGGACCTCTGACAGCTCTGCAGAAGGAAATAAAGGGTGCTGAGCAGCAGCTGTGGGCAGACACAGCATGCACCATTTGTAGAATATGTATGCCCTTAGCTAAGCTTTTTAGTGGCTTTATATTATTTAGGTATCTGTTCTCCACATAAAGCTAATGTGTGTCAGCCTCCACTCCACTCCTGCTAAGCTCATTCTGTGCCAAGAAGTTCAGCTCACCCCTGTCAATCCATGGCACACCACACCACACCATAGCCTCCTTCCTTGTCCCCCCTTTCTGTTTTCCTTTTTTGTGTGCCCAGTTCTTTAGGGCAGGTGCAACTCCTAGCCAGAGGGATTACAGCTATATTAATAAAAAACATTTCAGAAAAATTAGAAACATTGAAAATCTAAGTTCCCGCCTGAGGCAATTTCTAGTATTTGAGCATCTGTTTTTATCACAAATCAAGACAAAAGACATTGAAATGCTATACATTTCTCATGGAATGTGATGTTCCACTGAGTGTTTCCTGGGAAAAATCCCAGTGAAAATTACAAATTCCAGAAGCTCTTGAGCCAGACCTTTTCTTTCTTGCTTGCTGAACAAAATCAAAATAACGGTTTCAAGTAATTTTGGCATTCATCTGCCATACCCTAAGGCTATATCAAGTGCTTCTTGGGAAAAGCAGCTATGGCTCCCATACTGCCTTCACCTCCACGGACTGGACTACACAAGTGGACTACACCTCCCACTGTGCCACACATTGTGAGGACTGTTCCAGAGGGGTGGCTACAGAGCAGTGCAGGAAAGGGGCCATAGCCAGTGAATGCAATCAGAGCTGCCAGGGATCACCTCTGCAAACTGAGATGCCTACCATGAAACACATGGAGTGATCAAACCAGAAGCAAAACATCCTGACACATAAATGGCCACAAATAGAAACTTGGATTTCATGAAGAAATTAGCAGGAATAGTAAAACACCAGCAGAAGCCATGACCAGCATGGTGAGGAGACTAAAGGGGGACAATCACTTACGTGCATGGGCCAAGCTCAGTGCCCAGAGTCGCAGGTAGGAGGCTGTGTTGGAGATGCAGCCAAGGCAGTACTCAATGGTGTGGATAGCTTGGTGGACAAATATGTCTCCAAAATTGAACTGAAACAACACATAAAATTGAAAAAGTTTTATTAGTTCTCACTTCAGGACTTTCTGGTTAGCAGAGCAACACCCCACCAAAGGCTCTTCATACTCCTTTCCTTGCTACATTCTGAGCAACACAAAGGTATTTCCCAGGAAAAAAGACTGCTCTGAAAAGTGTATGATCTTCCTATACATTCTCACTGGAGAAATACAATTCCAGTGAAAACTAAATGTTTGGGGAACAGCTCATGTTCTGCTCTTACGATTTCAAATCCTTAAATGTCAATCCAGTAGCTCCAGTCGCTGTGATTTCTTATGGAGACAGAAATTCTTATGTAAAATAGGGGCTTTCAGACTATCTGCCTAAGGGCATGCACATTTTGGGAGATATCACTTGAATAACTGTATCTCATAATAATGAATAACAAATCTGTGAAGATTCCCTATGACTGGGAACAGCCAGCAATATCCACACTCAATATTGTTGATACTCCCAACTGCTACAAATATGTTTGTCACTTTTTCCCATGTTGCTTCCTACTGTAGAAACTTTTGACAATATCTGCCCAAGGAAGGATTCTCTCCTTCAGTCAACAATTCTGGCTGCCAACTTTAAATGCTCCTTTGCAATTTAGAGGAAGGAAAGCTCACTGACTCTTGGGAAAGGGTTGACCTTCTCTGGGTGCAATGTGGAAGTGAAACAACCACCCCTGAGGGAACAAAAGCTTTAGGTTTGCAAAAGCTTGAGGTTTGCAAGAATGCCTGCCACCACCAGGCAAAACCAAAGGAAAAATTTAGAGGAATTAATTCAATGAAAGTTCAAATCCTGTTCTGTTTAAAAACAAAAACTGTTATGACAGTGTGTGTTAAGAAGGGCTGGCAACTCTGCAAAAGTCTTCTGCTCGACTTTGTGTCTTCTACTGCTGTATTTGAACAATTTTCAGTCCAAATTTTCTTACCTCTTCATCATCACCATCATGTCCTTCATGGCCACCACTGTGGTCTCCCTGGGAAACTTTCTTGGAGTGATTGGTCTCTGGGACATCTACATCATTTTCACCTCCTGAGTTTCCTGAGATGGCTTGAGAATGGATCTTTCAGGAACAAAATGCAGTATGTTTGACTGATACCAAAATGAGGAAGTTCATAGCACAGAACTCCCTCAATAACCTCATGACGGGTAACATGAGAAGAATTATATCATGAACATGAAGAAAGTTTCAACAATAGCCATCACGGGCCACTGAAATTGAATATTCACACCAAATGACTAATAATGCCTAAATATTTTCCATCCTAGAGCATTTTCCAGTGACTCCAACTGTTTTGTAGCTAGTTTCTAGGGTCACAATGCACTCTTTGTTCCCACCATGAGAAGATCCATCACTTTTAGCAAATGAGAAAACTGAGGTGCTTTTGAAGCTGATGATCCCAATTAGATGGGTGCAAATCAAAGGAATTAGTGTCAAGTGAAAGAGCAACAAAGCCTGAGAGGATCATATGAATGATGAAGGTCACACAGATGATGGTCACACAGTTCTTGGACACAGGCAGAAATAAAATTCAAATCTCTTGATTCACTTTAAATTGTCAAAAACCTCGTGGCAACCTCTCTGCAATTATTATTTACAGGACTTTTCTAGAGGCCTGAACAACCTGATCTAATAGTCCTGTTATACAGCATAACCAAATAGAGACCTTATGGCTTCTGTCAGGTTCTGCCTTGTCACCCTTTATAGCCTCCAGCAGGTCTCATAGGAAAGGTCACCTGACAATGTATTGTTTCCTATTGCAGCAGTAATGATTGTCACACCCGCTTTATCTTTGCTTTACCTGAATGTCAGCACAGAAAACAGGCTTTGCTGCAAACATATAAATCTAGGGGAATGTAGGATGTGATCAGACAGCTAACATATGAAAATTAGGCACAGAAATATGGGGGCACAATAGGAGGTGGGTAAAACCTGTCAGATGTTCCTGGCATAAAAGCAGGAGATGGAGTCAGCCATGTCAAGCCTTCATCCAAATCCCAGAAGATAAAGACAAAATAAGAAATTACAGTGCAGAGGCAGGGCTGAAAAAGTCTCCCAGGGACCTGGCTTTCAATTATAGGTCAGAAGTGACTGGGTTGGAAAAGGTCAAGCAGCAAAACCAGCATCTCTTTCTTCAAATGGAAACATCTGTGCCCTATAAAAGGTACTCCAGGCACTAACTCTGACTATAAAGAGAAGTAAATCTTGACTGACAAGTAAAGTCCTGTTAGTGTAATAAAGGAGAGAATTAATGATCAACTGGGAAACTGCAGCTGCCGCAGTTGTGTGTAGAGAAGCTGTGGGCAAACCACAGAGCCCATGGGAAGGAGGGCTCTGTTAATGTGGAGGCAATCACTTAAGGTAGAAAGAACTACTAGAAAGCAGGCAACAGCTTTTAAATCAAGCCTCTCCTTCAAGCACTGTTGCTCTCTCCAAGGCCAGGACTTTCACAGATGCCCTGTTTCTACAGAGCAGCAAACTAATGGTTAGTGGAGATCGTGGACTGACAACTGAGGTCTTTTCCCTGTCCTGCCTTTACCAGCACTTCAATCTTCTTTGAATCTTCTTTGGTTTTGGATATAACAGGTGAAAGAGCTTGGTGTCAGCTTAACAAATAGGGTATATCCTTGCCAGCAAAGCTCTTGCTTCCAGGGAAATATTTCCTTCACTGGAGATATTCAAAAGCTGTCTGGACACAAACTGGAGTAATGAGCTCTCCTGTTTGAGCAGGGAGTTTGGACCAGATGATCTCCAGTGATCCCTTCCAAATTTAGATTCTAGTCTATATGGTTTAGACATGTCCATACACAAGTCCTGGGTATATGTGGCATAAAGCACACTTTGAAATTTTCAGAGAAAGCCTGAGGTCAGAGAAACACTGAATTACATCACTGCAAAGAGTTTTTGGGGTCTGTCTCCTGAGCTTTGTCTTTGCTGTACTGAATCCCCCCCAGGTGATCCACATCCCTTACCATGTGCTGTGCTTTCTGGTGGTTGGCTCGGAGGATGAAAGGTTTAATTAGGAGCATCCAGGGAACAGCAATCAGAGCAAATATGACCAAGAAACTCTGCACTTCTTTCTAAAAGACAAAACAACAAGAGCAAAAAGTTGCTTTACTTCCTTTAGCCAACCACATTTATGGTTAGAGACCTGAGTCTATATAATGGTTAATTTTTTTAGTACAACAAATACAACTCCCTATTGTATTTGTTGTATTTGGCTGTGTATCCTCTACTTGCAAGAACATAAAAATAAATGTAGAGCGCTTAAGGCTCCAGAAAACACGTTCAGCTAGAGATGGCTGGAGACCTGGAGATGAAAGGCTTTCATGCTAAAAAGGTTAAATTTACCAAAATCCTGTGCTACTGACTTGAACCTGGCTGCTCAGTGTCCCAAGTGAATGTCCTAACTCGGTGTGAGTCGGTCAATCTGCCTTGCTTTGATCAGTGTAGAACAGCTGCAGTAAGAGCCAAGTTATTCAAGTCTTGCCCTGGATTTACCCCACATCTGAAATTCTAGAAGGAATTGAACCCCCATAGCTTAGGCTTGGTAGCAGATTGTCCCCACAATACAAGGCATTCTTACATTGCAGTATGGCACCCTATTGCTGTCCTGTCATAACTGTCTGTACTTTCAGAAAACAATAAAACAAACAAAGAATACCTAAACCACAACTTCTGCAATTTTTTTAAAGCTGGCTCAGATGTCTGATCACCTTATGATTGGGCTCATGCAATATTTTCATTCAGACTACCCAGGCAGTTAGCACATTCTGTTCTTGGTAGGGCAGGGGGATAGGAATATAAGAAAAAAAAAATTGCCACCTTGGGAAAGCTTTGGGTTGTTACAAAGCACAATGTTATCTAAAGACTTTTTGGAGGCTGGGAAGACTGTGTTTTTCCAAATTCCCCTGAATCCTTAGCACAGTTACTTGGAGCTGATCAGGGCTCTCTACTGACTCACCAGCTGTCCCTAAAACTGAGCTCATGTTGGAGTGCCCAGTATGTAAATGTATAGATGTGGGTGCACACATGTGGCTGGATGCAGCACTTGCTTGCAGATTCTTCATTGATGCTGCTGATGTAAAATCAATCAAAGAAAAAAAAAATCCATGTTCTGAGAATATAAATAGAGATGAGTTGAAAACAAGTTTTCTCTTAGGGGAGATTTTTTTGCTGGCTTTTTATTTTTTTTTAAAGTGAACTCCCAAGAGGAGTTATTTCTGACAAAAAGCTGCCAGAAAATCCTCTAGCTACTTCTACTTTTTTAGGTGAAAACGTGAAGTATTAAAGCTTTCTAAAGATGAAATAGAAACTTATCAAGAAAGGAAGATATCTCTAGCATTGTGGCCAGAGTGCAGGATAGCGTGCCTGCAATAGGCAGCTTTGTACCTCTAGTCTTTGATTCTTTTCCCCCAACAGTATCTTCAACTGCATCATTATTCTTGTAAGAATGATACTAGGAAAGAGATTTCCTCTGCATCACTGATAGCTGATCTCTCCTCCATGTTGACAAGGCCAACAAAAATACCAGAAGAGTAAACTTTACTTCTGTGACTTTCACATGTGTTCAAGCATCTGAGCCTATATCTTTATGCCCACTCTCCAAAACTCTGCAAGTACAAAACTACAGTGGATTCAGGCTGCTTGATCCATACCTGATGCAGATACAATGGAGCATTTGAAGTGTCACTGTAATTGAACAGAAACATGTTGATAAAGTG
>VZUA01094213.1:0-13230 GCA_013401035.1 Horornis vulcanius
TGATTTCCAGCATCTTGTTCTCAGTAATACACTTATTTTTCAGACTAACATTTAGAAGCACAAGTAGAAGAACTAAGGCATAGCAATGGATATGTACATATCAGCTTCCAAAAAGTTCATGAAACTGACTTCATCTGCCACTGAACTCAGTAAGTTCCTATGCCCTCTTGTGCCAAGCAATCTTTGGAGATCCTCACCCACTTCTTACAGGGAGACCAGACTGGCAGGAGAGGGAAAGGGCAGCAGCTCACAGGTTCTTATGCATGTGCAAGATTTCAGCCATGCATTCTGTAATTTCACATAAAGCGTGATCACATACAAAGACTGCTGCTACCAATGTGTTCCCACAGGAGAGGCTCAGTTATCAAGGCCTGCAGGAGGAGTTTGAAGTGTGTAATTCCTACTGCTCGTCTTGCTTGCCATGTCACTGCTGGTGACAATTGGAGCCTTGGGGGAAACTGAACATGTCTTTTCTTCAACCCTACCCTTGGCTTATGGCAGGTATTAATGTGAAACCTCTGCCCAATCACCCTCTAAACTTCTCCATAAAAAACTAAATTCCTGATTGACACACATTTGCCCCTCATCATTCATCGCTCAGGGAGGATGTAAAAATTATTTGATCAAAAGTTGGTGGTGATGTTGACATTCATTTTGAAGCAGAAGACCTATCTAAGGAGTAGTGTAAGGGAGCCCAGGCTTGCTGGAAGTAGCCCTGCTTTAGATTTGCCTTTCTGGGACACTTATAATTTTAAATTTAAGTCCATGAATTTTAGACTTCAGAAAAGTCAAAATATCTGTGAACACATTCTGAGCACCTCAACTGATTGGTCCCAGACACACTGAGTTCCAAGTGTGCATGGTATCTTTTATTTTTTTAACACACTATTTATATTTGACCTTGTCTGACCTTCTATTCCAGGACACTAATGAGATTCCTCTGAGCCTTGCAGTCATTAACAATCTCAGTGGAATTGCAGCTCTCCATGTTGGAATTACACTTCTCACTTTACTTATTCTCTTCGCTACCTACAAGCTTGAACCAAAATATCCACACTTCTTGTATTGCTTTCTTATCCAACCATTTGTTATACATTCATGAAAAAACATTAGTGCAATTGAGCAATTCAAATCTGTACATTCTGGCTGTATATAAAAGAAGATATGTTTTGATTCTTCCTCTCAGAAAAATGTTCTAAGCATTAGAAATTAAAGTTCATAAGTCATAGTTGTGCTAAGAATTAAAAAGAAACCGTCCCAAGCAGGCCACTACTGAACAGTATCCAATATATGACTGGTCTGCAGGATTTTCAGGAGTGTAGTTCTTTGACTGTCTTCTAAGAAACTCTTGCCTAAGTTAAAAGCAGCCTTGGGTAAGTGCTGATCACCCTTGTGATTTTCAAAACTCCCTCTGTGATTTTAATACCCAATTCCATTAACTTCAGCACCAGACCTTCTAATCCGGTAGGTAGGCTAGAAAATCTTAGCTATATGCAGGTGCTTCAGAGATTATAATGCTAATCACTCACATTTAGCTTCTACTATCAATATGAGAAGGAAAACAAACCAGAAGAGAGACAAGCTTGAATTAACAGACATATCTACTCCATATGCTTTTTGCCTTTTTCTGAGGAAGAATAATCCAGTCTTCTCTCTGTTATCCTTATCCTAAAGTTTTGGAGCTCAAAGCACCACATAGCTTTGAGCAAAGGATACTCTGAAGAACAATATCATTTTTGGGGAAGGGTTTTTTTTCCTTCCCTTCAGTGGGACATTTTCTTACTGTAATATCAAAAAATTATTAGTTTTATTCTGGAGATTTTTCTACAACCAGAATGTACTTCTACAGGAATTGTGTGAGATGTACTCATATCAATCGCATCATCTCTGGATGCCATTCACCAGCCAAATGTTCACCTGAACACTGATAGCTGTTGAACTCTCCTCGCTTACAATGCAATGGCCTTTAGAGAAACAATACATGAGCACTTGTATTTTCAACAGATTCTACTCCAAGGAGATCGGCTGTTGTGCCCAGTTAGCCTGTATTCTCCTCCTTAGGCATAAAGGGGGAGAGATATGGGGGATATTCTGTGATTGTAACTGTATTTTCACTTTTTTTGGTCTTGGTTTCTGGATTTTTTCAGTGTTTTTTCTTTATGTAAAAGTACAAAGGACTGCACATGGTGTAAGGCAGCCAAGAACTGAAATATTTACCATGATAAATTACTTGCTTTATTATAGCCATATACTGGAGCAACTACCAAAATAGCAATAATATAAAATAATTCATGCCTGTGGATCTTAGATTAATAGAATTGCTAACAATTTTCTTTTACTTCATCCTAGAAAAACTTATTATGGCACTTATCTGCTACAGGCAAAAGAAACAGTAAAGCTCTCCATGTATTATGGATTGAAATAAAGGAAAGTTGAGGGAAGTTAAGTTTCCTTTGAATGAGTTTTTTGAAATTGTGTGTAGAAAACCACATGAGAAAATATATGAGTATGCACTTGCAGGAAAACCACTCTGGCCTTCTGTAATGCCAATTAGAGAGCAAAGACATACTTGTTTTACTAAGACAGTGTGTGTCTTCATAGCCAGAGTAGGAGAGAAGATGGATGCTGAGATGGCCCTGAGCAGAAACCTAAATTTATTCCTGTCAATGTTGAAAAAATGATTTGAACTTTGTTTCCCCAGTAAAGAAAAAAGAATCTGATAAGAAATGGCTCCAGCTCCTAGGATGAAAAGTGGTTACTGAAAAGGCCTTAGAAGAGCTCATAACAGAAATAACAAGAACTGCAAGAATTAAAAAAAACAAACAACCCTCCAACAAACATTAATCAGAAGGAAAAGATACATCTTAAAGGCTGGAAAATATAGGAGTAAACAGAGAATTGACAAAAGTGAACTTTAGCTCATATAGCTAAAGAAGTTATGGAGATTGCCAAAGGAATTTCAACTGTACACACAAATAGAACTAAGGAAGATAAAGGTGGTGTCACAAGCATTTGAGAAAAAGAAAGAAGCATGGATTAGACTCATTTAAATGCATGGAAGTATGAAAACAGACAAAAGTAGGAGGTGGGATAAAAAGCTGTATTGCTTTTGTACAGAACTATCATTGCAGATCAGGCCATCAAACTACCTGGCAGAACTGATTTGCTTGACAAAGGAATTATAAAAGATTAGGTGCTTGTGATCAAGGCATTTGAAGGTGGTGCCACATAAGAAATTAGCTCATCTGAGGAGGAGAGTACAAATGGGGATGGGACTGGTGGGGAGGGACACCACTGTGTTAAGTAGAAAACAGAAGTTCTGGACTGGACACTCCCTAGAAGCTACTTTTCCCCAAGGACCAGTGTAGGAACAGATGCTGTATCACATTTTCAGTAATGATTGTCATAGTAAAGAGGAAGTGAATGAAATTTAGTGATGGCACTGAAGAGGAAGGAATTGTATATATAGGGGGTATTCCAAATATCATGGAGGAAATTCTAGTTGACAATGGAAAAAAGTGATAGTAACAGTGAGAAATTCAATAGTAGAAAATTTGAAGGGAATGATAATTTTTACAGAACATTTCAACCTAGAGTGTTGGCTTGGAAAAGAACAGGGAGGATCACAGGATAGTTATATGTCCCTTGTAATTAATTTGGTAAAAAGGCAAATGCAGTCCTAATGTCCTAGGTGCAGTACTTCCATTCATGAGTAAAAACACTGTTGACAAATTGTGTTGCATTCAAATAGAACTTCAATAACAAGCAAATCTGGAAAGCATACATCCCAGCTTCCATTGTTCTACAGAGCTGACCTTATTGCACCCTCTGAGACACCTGCTGCCCTTTGCTCAGGTCTTGGACTGTGACTGCAGCCTCTCACTTTGGGTGTTGTTGCGTCCCTGTTGCAGAAGCCGCAGCGTGATTCCTCAGAAATGCAGAGCACAGAAGAGTCCAGCATGTCTGCCTGGTGACTTCACTGCTCTTTCTCGAGTGAAGCCCTTGGGTAGACTCTGCTCCCCCAGCTCCCCTTGCCAGGGGAACCAGGCCCGGCAGTTCAGGGCCTGCCTTCTGGCTGGACGGACCTGCACATCCTGACTGTGACAAGGAAGTGAAAAGGGAGAACTCGTTCCCCATCTGTGACACCAGCACGTGTGTAAGTGGCCTCTCATCAGTTCAGAGCTGCAGTTCCCACAACAGCCAGATCCTTAATTTGACTACCTGTTTCCACTGGCCAGCTCAACAAACTGCTCAGCACAGCAATAACCAGTGAAGTGTGAGATTGCCTGTGCAAAACCATCACCTGCTGACCATGTGCCTGCTCCTGGGTACCCACTGCTCAGCACTCAGTGAGCAGCTCTGTTGGCCACACAGGCAGATCTGTGGGCAGCAGCAGCAGTGGTTTTGCAGGGTGCAGAGTCAGGCTGGTGACCTCCTTATCTGAAATCTGGTGTTGCTTGGGACTACTGGGATACAGATAATCCTTTGACTTAATTCAGAGCTGCTCAACAGGCAAGAATCTGTTTCAGCTCCATGAAAGAGAGAGTTCTTTCATGAAGATGGTACAACAATAAGAAGCGTGATATTTTTTGACTGCTATTCTGGTTACGCTCACATGCTTGTCCAGCATGCCCACGGGTCATGTAGCTCATGACTAAGTTCCTTTTCTTTGCTACATGATGAATCTGTAACCAGTGAATCTACATGTGGGCAATCCTACATGAGACAGAGCCAGCAGGAGACAAAATGAGGCAAAGAGGATTGCATCTGACAGAGCTGTTTAAATAAATTGTTAATTTTCTTAGAATGCCAGGGGACCTGTCTGTAGCACCAAATCTCCATAGGTTGTAATCTTAGGAGCCATCTGTCTCCATGTATACTGGAGAAGGCTATGGACTCAGGAGGATGATGAAATATTGGGATGTAAATATTGAGGGGGTGGAAGATTATTTCAGTATCTAATCTTGCATCTCACAAGATGATGGGCTCCCCAGCCTCCTAGTGTGCTAATGGAATACAGGGCACTCAAAATTTTCAAGGTCTGAGCTCTGTAATGCACACACATTTAGCAAATTTGGTAAATTTTACTGTTAGTTGGGTGAATATGCCTGAGATTTATTTTTCTTTTAAATAGATAATCTATCCACTAAAAAGAAAAATGTTATATTAGCATTATATGTTGTTAATAATAATCCAAAACATAGAAAAAACAGCTCATTCAATTTTTATACCTTTAACACCTACTACAAACTCATGTTTTCATTTAGCTTTGCAAAGGATAAGGACTAGGTTAAAACTAACTAGTACTTGTTCATCTTTTTATAGGAGAGGTGTGTCTTGGAGGAAGAGCTCATAAGTTCTTAATGGCTTAGGGGATATATTACATTAACTTTCTAGAATTAATAAACTCGGTATGTAATGACGTCCTGGTTTAGGGCAAATATAGGAGGAAATCTCCAGTGGGATCCCTCTAGAAAGCAGATTCAGCCGGCCCCTCCTCCACCATTTTGGGAGAGACGCTTCATCTCCTTCAGGAAAAGTGGACAAAACAGTTTATTTAACAAGCAAAGTGCTCACAAACATGGAAAAATGCGTAATATTAAACAATGGAACCATCCTGAAAAGATTCAGACAGTCCTTGCTGTGGGGTGCAGCTGGGCTGGCTCAGCCCCTCATCACTCCCTCCTGCACTGGACAATGCCACGTCCCGGGCAGGCCTCAGGTGTGAGCTCCTGGTGTTTTCTGGGTTTTCACTCCAGAGCAGGCTGAGCAGCTCCAAGGAAAAGAAAAGCCACAGTCCAGGGAACTTCTCTGCCCCAGCCAGCTAAAAACTACCTAAAAGCACAGGAGAGCTCTGCTGCTGTCCGTGCTGCAGACAGCACAGCCCAGGAGAAGGAATGGGGGCAGCAAGAGCAGTTCCTGCAAACAAACTGCGCTTCTTCTCCCCGCTTCCCTCTCAGAACCAGACTTAAAGGTGCAGAACTCAACATCCAGCATAAACAGAACAGACAACTGGGGGTACAAGCACCATAAAGTCACCCTAGCACAAATGGGAAGTCTTCTTTTTAGTCTAAATTAAATATTCAAAATGAGGTCAGGTCTGTGGCTATGAAATGAATTTATTTATATATCCCTCTCTTGAATAATGATGTGACTTTTTTGAGAGACTAATAAATATCAACTCACAAACACTTCAGTGTAATAATTCATGTCCTCTGTGGCTCTATATCTCAAGGGAGACAATATATTCTTATGGTAGAAGAATATATGGAGAGCTTTAGGAGACCTGTGTTTAAATCTAGTTTAAGAATTGAGAGTTTTGAAAGAGTAGGAACCAAACTATCTTTAGAAGTATCCTTCATTCACCTTTATTTGAATTTCTCCACTGTAGCAGTATTTAATGCCTATGTAAAGCAATTTAAATATCTTTGCCTGAACTGTATGCATATTCTTAATTGGAATCTATTATGTATTAATTAGAATTTATAAAGAAACTATCACATACTTCAAGTTCTTACAGTTATTTTTAGATTCCTGCTGTGAAATGCAACTCCTGCATCTTAATAAATATTTAACTGAATGCCTTCCTTCTCTCTAACTGTGAAGATTATTGACTGTAAAACTCAACAAAAAATCACTTCTTTCATTCACTTTAGCCACCTGATTTAACAAAGCACTAAGCCTTCTCATAGAAAGCAAAAATAAGAAAGCACACCTTCTACCTTAGCCCAAATCATCATCCACAAGCCCTGTTTTACTTCCTTTGCACTTGACTGCCAATCTATTTTTTTGATATACAAGAGATTAAAACCACTTTTATAAACCAATTATCAACAAGTCTATGGGTTAAAGAAATGCCATATATCAACTTCACTGAATAACGTAAAAAGTCTTATAAACCAGGTGAGAAATATCAATTTTCCCCTTCTGATTATCTCCAGTGAAAGCACATTGCACAGATGGACTGCCATCATTATAATCTTCCTATAAATACGTACATACGTACACACACACATACACACATATATGTATGTATGTATGTATGTATGTATGTATGTATACATACACACTGGCACTTACAGAATTTTCCAAACTTTTCAAGAGTTCTGTCTTCTGTATGGAAGGCTTTTCTTTCTGGAATTCCTAATCATACCTTAAAAAAAAAAACCAACAAAAACCCAAAACAAAACAAAACAACCACAAAAACACAAAACCAAAAAAACCCAACAAAAATCCCCACTTCCACCAAAGGAAAATGCCAGAACAGCAGGTTTCTCAGCTGAACAGCCCTAATGAATATTGACAAAGTTGAGTGTTTTGGTGTGATCCAAGAATATGTATAAACAAGTTTAAACAAAAATCAGAGGCAGAATAATCTTTATAAAGGCACAATAGAGTAATGCAGAAATTCACAATGTAATAAGTCAGCCAATAAATAAAATAATTTTGCAGTTTTGATAACTTAGAAATGAGTTATCTAAGGGACATTAGTAATGGATTTCAGAAATTTGTTAGAGAATAAATCATGCTCTAATTGCTAAAATGGTTCCAATGAACTAGAAAGCACATGGCAGTGCAGAGCAAATGATGTTACCAACCTTGTCAGAGACTCCAAAACTGCAGTATCTGCATGTCAAATAACAGCACTCTCAGTTAACCCTTTATTTGTGTACTCTTTTTGGAAATAAAAAGAACTCGCCTTTATCTGAGATGTATCTTTTACAGTAGAGATGGACAAGGTACCTCCTCTTCATGCAACAAATAGCAATCTGTACTGTTCACAGCTCGTATTTATATTGTTTCTAAAAGCATCATGTTTCATTCTAATTGGTTTGTAACTTTTTGCTACCCAATTCATTGGCTAGTATGTGCTCGCTAAAGGCTTTCTTCCTTAAAGATGTTTACATCCTTTTCTCATGGGTACAAGCTGGTTCTCACAGGTACAGACTGACCAAGTCAAAGTCACTTTTGTTTGTGAGGCCTTCACAAAGTCACTTGTATCTGTGAGGGCTGTTAGCCATCACAGTATCCATTTTTTGAGCCATTAGATTATCTTTTAAAAAATGAGTGTGCAACTGAGAATACAGAGTCCTTTCTTTTCAAAATGCTGGAACGTTGTATAATCTCGTTCTTCTAAGTGAAACCAACAACAAATTCAATCCAAATACCCAGTACACAAAATAGATGTCCAAATAAAAAAAATCTAAATTTGAAAATTATATATTGAGAAGAGGCTTTTGAACCATCAGTACTTCAGTCTTGCTACTTGAGAGCTGTAGACACCTCTTGGACACAAATCTTAACTTCATCCTTACTATTTTATTGTGGAGAGAAAATTGCACTTTAAAAGAACCTCAGGATACAAACAAAAGAAGAGGTGGGAGGAACATATTTATATTCACCTCATCAGGAGGTATTCAGGCTAAATAAAAAATAGTGCATCATTATCTTGTTTGTTTGGTTGGTTTTGGCATTTTCAGTAGTTGTTTCAGTAGGAGGTTGGTGGGACTTGAGACCAAAATGTAGGTGTATAACCCTAAAATATTCCTCCTACAATTAGGTCAACTCATGAGACAGAGATGCAAATTTCTTTTAATGACTTTGGATCTCTTCTAATGGAAAAACATAAAATACAGAATACATTAAGAGTTGATATATAAATATCATAGAAGCATATTTCTTAACAGGACATAAAATTGTGAATATATGTTATACCATATATAGAAGATAATGATGTTTTTACTTTGGGATTTTTATGCAGAATAACCAAAATATCAGAAGATTTATTGGCTTACTTTTCTCTCTACTGTCCTTTGTTTTAGGCAGTTCAGTTACTCAAATTATTTACCTTATTTTTACACTGTGATTGACACAACTGTGGCTTTTCAATTCTTTTTGTTTACTTTTTTTCTTGCCTTGTATTTCAGACTGGACATGCTGTAATGGCTAAACATTAGCAAATGCTTCCAGGTCAAGCTTTCAGTGAATTAACCTTTTGAGAGCTGGAGACAAATGTACTCTCAGCCTGGGATTGTCACTGGCCAAGGCCCTTCCCAGGACTGGCAGATGAGAGCAGAACTGCTGGCCAACGCGTGCGCAGCTGCCCTGGCAGCTGGGTCAGCCTAGGGCACCCCGCACTCAGCTACCCAAATTGCCATTCTTGTGCTCTCAGGAACAACTTGCATAAAAGCTTCTGGGCCAAGACATCAGTGATTTAAATGGTGGCATAAGAGGGCAAGCAGAATAATCGACATTTGTCTGCCAAGTTCCAAGTGCAGAGAATTCTGTTGGGATAAGAGTGGAATGAGGGAAAAAAAGAGATGCTGCTTTACCCTTATATTTGTGTTTTGGTCATGAAATGAATGCAACACAATTTATTTTGCAAGTGATGAGCCTGTTTCATGGAACCAAACAACAATGAGGAAAACTGTTTGGGGGTTTATTTTTTTTCCACCAAATATGAATATTTTACTACACAACATGCTTCAGATAGGATTTCAGTTAGGACATTGGCACTGAAGCTCTGCATTTTCTTATGCAGAGGATTTGGGTAAAGATATCTTACCTCTAACCTAAGGCAGGGCTTTGGTTGTTTCCTGAACCACCTTTGTGTCTGTTCCCTCAGAAACACTGTCCAAAAAACCTTTGCAAATTTTTATTTCTTGGGGAATGAATAAGCACTTTGCCATGTGGATTCCAAATGTATTTATTTTTAAATTCCACAGAAGCCATCTTGTTCAGCATGTGCTCAGCTCAGAAAGAACCTGTTATCCACACTCAGGATGTTGCACTCATTAGTTAGCGCTGATTGCTGCATGTCACTGCACCCTGCCAGTGAGGGACAGTGGCCACACAGGACCTGTATTAACAAGAGTGAAGTCAGAAGGGAAGGAAAGTGATTATTCCCTTCTCCCTGGCACTTGGGAACAATACCTGGTGAATGGCATCCAGAAGTGGTTTGCAAGGAGAGATTCACAAGCCAATGAGAGTCCAGTGGTGAGAAGGTGAGAGGCTAAAAAACGTGAGGAAGCAGGAGACACTGAAAATCGGTTTGTTCAGCTCAAAGAAGAGAAGACTCTGGCAGGACCCTACCGTTGTCTGCAGCTTCCCAGGGGAGGGTGCAGAAAAGATGGAACCAGGCTCTCCTGACAGGTGCTGGATGATAGAACAATCAGCCTGACAGCACATGAATCCTCATCAGGTACTAGGAAAATAAAATCTTTACCATGGCAGATGTCAAATGGTGGAAGGGACTGCCTGAAGAATCTCCGTTCTTGGGGACAGGCAGAACTGCGTGTAGCACTGAGAACACGGCCTGGGAAGGGTCTGCTCTGAGCTAGGGGAACTGGCACATAAACTAAAAAAAACCATGTAATTATATTCTGAAGGGGGCAGTAAGACAGATTCTTCTTATTACTCTCAATGAGACAAAGTCATATGAAAACAGAGGTCAAGGTGCTGGGTAGGAAAAAAACCACAAGAATCCCTCAAATTCATATTATTCAGAAGTTTTCTTGTGTTTTTCTGTATTTTATTAACTTCAACTGGTTCATTTGAGAATATTTAAGATTATTTTGTGCTCATAAATGACAGCAGCATTAAATGTACCACATATATCAAGGACTTTTTATAAAATGTGAGCACCACAGCATAGAATTCAGCACATGAAGAATAAAATGGTGGGGCTACAAATCCTGGTTTTAAGTCTAAGCTCTGTGGATCCATTCAACAATGCAAATGCAATAAAATGCACACATAGGTCTGGCAACTGTCATAGAGAGTGACAATTCTGAGAGCTGCAGGCACCCTGCACTTCAGGATTAATACCTGTATCTATTTTAAGTAGCAGATACTTCAACTTGCACTGGGGAAAACACACCAAAAGTGTCTCAAAAAATTGTTATGACAGATATGATGCTCTTGTAATCATCAACCAAATGATAAAAGGACTCCCAGTCTCTCTTACTACAGAAAGCGCTATGAAAATCCTAATTTTTTGTTTATAGAATACTGAAATAAATGCAAGAAATTACACTTTTCTATGCAACCTCCTGTCTGATTTTTTTTTTTAAAATAAATTATTTCTGAATCACTCCAAGCTGCCATGTCTGTACCTCTGTCAGGAGACAGTCCACCTCAAACAACGATTATGAATATCTTGACAGTGATATTGGTCCCATCTGAACACCCAGCATATGTGGCTGCAATATTTTCATAACACCACTGAAATGTGCTGGTTTAAAGCAGTTGAAAGAATTTGTCTCTTCAGTTTTGGTACAAAGAGGTTTTCACTCTGTTGTATTTCTTATTTTTTGGTGAAGACTTATGTAAAAGACAAAAAATAGAACCAAAACCTCTCAAGCTGCCCCTTGTTACACCACTTGCTACCACAACAAACATTCTGACCCTGTTGTCTTTCTATCTCCTCTTGAGGTAGGGTTTGGCTGCTCTGAGCTTGGCCTGAGCCTTTTCTTCAGCTGACTACAATGACCTTTCCTATTGCAGACCCAACTGCAGGTCCCACTGTAGGGTAAGTGAAACAGAGTAACACTTCCTATTTAATATTTAATAGCTGAATCATCCTTATAGGTGTTTTAATTTATAGTCCTGAACAACAATCAATGTAACCTTGGCCCAGAGCCTACTTGTAACAGTAGTCTTGCTAATGGATGATTTTAAACAAAATGTTGCTGTTTTTAGTAAAAAACCACAAGAATTTAGTAAAAAACACAAGCACAAGAATTTCGGTTTAACTTACTATGCTGTCAATACCTAACAGAGCTTCTTGCCATAGGCAGTAATGCTGTTCTGTTGTAATTCTATCCATAAAAATGCTACCTCTCTGATATACCATCATCAGTAGTTGACAATCTGCCATCTTTCTCTTGGAAGCATTATTTCTCTGACATATTATAGGATGACATGATAGCAAATGCACGGTTCTAAGAATCCATGAGTACATTAAAATAAATCTTACCTTACATCAATGTGAATACAAAGCTCTTTTAGTGTGTCTTGTTATATTTTCTCTGCTGCTTTTGGATATTACAAACTAAACTGGATCAGGCTGGATTAGTACTTTCAGAGATTACCAGCAACTACATTCTTCATGCACTAGTACAAAAGATAACAAGCTATTTGAGCACTTATTCCTATATGAATATCCCAGAATCACCCCAAGAGAGGGCGTGATATAACAAACTGCCATCCTTAGAAAGAAGATAAAACAAATGCCCAGCTAAGATCTGATTGCAACTACCATGACATTGGTATCTTTCCAACAGGGAGATTGCTATTTTTAACACAAAAAGCAAACAATAAAATGTGATGGCACAGTATGGCTCTGTTCTGAAACAGAAAAAGTTTCTCACAGCTTTGTTCTCAGGGTGCAGCACTGCAGGAGTTAATAACAAGATGCTTTCCTGTCTGTTGATGCCTGCTGAACTGGCCAAGGAAGGGCAGGGCCTTTTCTACAAGGCAAGACCTCCTGCAAAAAGGGTCATCCATTTTTGTGACTTTTTTACTTTCACACTTTCTACCCCATCTGAATTCTAAGAAAATCTTTGCAGATATTAAAAAAAAACAAACCCTGAGGCACTGTTATAGATATTGAAACTAACTGATTGTTACAAACTGCTTAAAGACATCTTCTACATTTAAATTGAAGGTTTATTTTAACAGCGAGTCTTTCCAAACTGTGCCTGCATGTCCACAAGGACTTCAAGACAGGCCTGAGTAACTGTGGGTAATTACAAATATTCTCTAACAGCAGCTGCCTTAAGATTCCTCTCATGCCTGGCCAAGGCTTTGGAGAGGCTTTCAGGCCAAAGCAGGCAGGAGGACATGAAACCTTGGCCAGCAAGGCTGGGCAGGGCAGGACTGGCTGCCCTCATTGCACAGGGTGCTGCTGCAGGGCAGGGTGGCTGGCACAGGGTGCTCCCTCCTGCAGCTCACCTCCTCTCCACTCTCCTCAGCACTGGGCTGTCACAACACACTCCTCATTACAAAGGCTCTGCCCCCTTCCTGTGAATGAGGACAGAATTGAAAATGCAGAGAGCCATCAACCTGTACAATGCCAAAGCGCTGCTTTTTATTAATGTAACAAAATCAATCACAATGAAAAAGTTTGAGAAATTTTATAGGCAATGATCAATAAACCCAAAAATTTTGGCAGGCCCTTGGCAAATAAAAATGTTAATGCTATGCAGTCACTCTAATGATGTATTTGAT
>VZUA01094216.1:0-14890 GCA_013401035.1 Horornis vulcanius
TGGCCTTGGACACTGCCAGGGATGTGACTTCTCTGCAGAGTGGAATTAACACCTGCCCAATAAACTCTTCTACTGGGAATCCTGCAGATAAAAAACCCTTTCCTGACAAACACATCAATATTTGCTGTATCACAGTGCTGATTAAATCATAATATAAACTGTCCCTAGAAAATTCTTCTTAATAAAACAAACTTTTCTTAAAGTGGTCAGGAGGAATCAGTTCCAGAATTCCCATGACATTATCCTGTGAACCCTTTTACAACATCCATGGTTTCTTTACAACAAATATACAAGTGAAAAGTAGCAGGAGTTTGGATTTGTCTGTTCCTTCTTGCATTTTTTTTTTTGCCTTCTTTTGGAAAACACTTTTTAGAAAACAGAGGATGAGGAATGTGTTCAGTTGTAAAAAGGAAAAAAATATTTAGACAGCTTTTAAAAATAGTAGTGCAAGAACATAATTTGTTTTATGTTTCACAACACAACTTATTTAGATTTAGTGGCATGTGGTTGTATTTTGAGCTTCAGCCAATGGCACATTTCTTACAGGCCATGGCAGGAAGAGGGGTTTTATTTACATTTAATACTGGGTTTTTTCATTACCAAAAGGGAGATGATTTCCTTCTTTTCTGAAATAAGATCACTTTCCAAAACATTGCTATCATGAGAAGAAAGTGTCTCTATCTCTTGTAGCTCTGTAGATGTCTCTGCAAGCAATAAATGAGGGACCATAACCTTAAACTCTGACTTTTGGGTAACTGCCTGCAGATAAATCTCAATAAAAGTTTGTATCTGAAACAGGAGCTAAACCACACAGGAGGAACATTTACTATTGACCGGAGTTTCAAAGAAGAATTTTATTTGAGATGTAACCCAGCCTAAACATTTACCAATCTGCTGCTCTATCTTCTCTAAGAGATTATTTTTAACATCTTTTCCAGGCAGGGATTTAACATCATCCTTCCAAACTGGTAAAGAATAAATCCCTACTCACCTCTGACTTGAAAGAAGTTTCATCCTCTGAGTTTGACTCCTCCATTTCCACAGGCTTTTTGATCTCCTTGGCCTCGCTCTCAGATTTTACCTTTTCCACTTTGGCATTCATCTTCTCCTTGGTTTGTTTCTTCTCTGGATATGAGGAAGACGAGGTTCTGGGAGATGTCCCCAGGATATTCTTTACCCCTTTGGAGCTACTCTTTTTTTGTTTTTTGGCACTAGGCTTTGGTGACTCCACGTTGGAGGGCCTCTTGCTGGAAGACTTTAACTCCGGCTGCGGCCCCCCCTTTGGAGAGGTGTTCTCCAGTTTGGTCTCCTTCACGGCCAGTTTTGGTTCCTTGAAAGCAGCTTTTGGAGGTGCCTTCTCCTCCTTAGGCAGTTTGTTCTCAGTTGGTTTTCTGGAGGAGTCCTTCAAAGGCTTGTTCTGTTCTCTCTCAAGGTCTTTGGAGGAGTTTTTGCTCTCAGAGTCTTTCCTGGGCCTCTCCCTGTGCTCCTTGGTTACTTTATGTGGCTTGGATGCTTTGCTACTTTCCTTGTTTGCATCCTAAAATTCAGCAACAGAAACATGCAAGCTGGGTATGAAACTGCAGCTCTGCACAGAATGATAAAACACATCCTCATAAATCACATGACAGCGTTTGTTCCGTGCAGAAATCCACCCCCACACGCCCAGGTAAACATCCACACTTCCCTCAAGCTGCTGCACACAAACTGGCAGTGAGCACTTCAACATTTAGGAAAGGATGAAACATGTTCTGCTCCTTTCCAGGGTCTGTCAAAGGTCTAGAAACATCTACAGATGTTTAATTCAGGTCTGACCTGAATGCAAACACAGATGCACCTCTCAGGGCACCCTGGAGGAAGGGAAGCAGGAGAATGTTGTCTCTTTAGCAAATGGCAATTTTCACCAGAGCTCATCAGCTCAGAGCCCTTTATTTCTCTGCTGTGTTTTCCAGTGCTTAATTCCTGACCAAAATTAAATCAGCCACTAACAGGTAAGTCATCTTCACTCTGTTTCATAACATCAGAAGGCATAACTGAAGTGCCAGAGTGTTTAGAGCCCTGAAGAACACGGCTATCAGAATTGAATTACACTGGAAAATGAATTGTTGTTAATACCTGTGACTGTTCAGGCTGATAAAGTGCATGTAATCTGCTCCAAAACACATTGCTTGGGGATTGTTTCTCCCATGTAGGATTATACAAAAATAGCTTCAGTACATAAGGGAAAAAAAGAAAAAAACTTGAGGTTCTTTGGAAGTCTCAGGACCTGGCTACTGCTGGAGGCAAGCATCCAATCTGGAAAGCACCCGTTGGACCAAGTGAAGCGTACTTGATGTTCTCTCCAGCACTGCCCTGAGGACAGAGGAAGGGCTGACTTTCCACTCAGCCTTCCTGCCAAGAGGTGCAGGGACTCAGAGTGCAGCTGGGCACGGCAGACAGTGAGAGAGCCACAGAATCCATCCTCAGCATCGAGGACACAACCAGAACAATCTGAGAGGATTTCATCCACCTTTAAGGAAGATACCGTTCACCAAAAATTCCCAGTCTTGCACATTTAATTTTCTTTTCAAAACTTCCCTGGAGAGAAGTCTATCAGATCATAAAAAAGCCTCCTAAAGGCTGGGAAGTTCCAGACCATTAACTACTGAACTGCAGAGTACAAGGAGGTTCAGAATTAGCAGCAGCCAGGAACAGCTGCTGAACAAGCTCTCAGCAGCCTGGCCTGAAAGACTCCCTCACCTCGGGCTGACCCAAACGTGTGCTGCACTGACCTTTGACCCATGGGAGGGTTTGGTCTTCTTGGGATCAGAGAAGGCAGAGAGAGGTATCGTGGGCAGCATTGGATAATCAGGACTCGGCCTTGAAACAGTCTCTGCTCCTTCTGGCATCACCATTACCTGGGAATAAAGAGGAGGGAAATTATGCCTGCACAAAGTCTCACGGACTATTAACTATTAACACATGATTATGTTAAGCCACTTGCTCAATTAACACACTATTATTCATCTTTTCGATGTTTTTTTCCTCGCCTGCTTAAAGGCCATAAAAAGATATTGTCTATGGAATGCTCAGTTTCAAGGCAACTCCTCAAATATAGAATATTAAACCCACAAAAACTGAAAGGCAGCAATGCAATATCGAGTGTCTTTCCCAAAGGGAATGCCAATATTCTGAGCACAGGCAGGCAATAAAGCTCTGGACAAGAACTGTGTGTTCTGCTGCAAATGCTCTTCCCCTGAAAAAGAGTAGGGAGATAAATCTGGAAGGAATGAGTATGGCTTCCTTGGTTTAGGAGAAGCTGAATTCACTCTTTCAGGGGAAAAAGAAAAAAAAACAGGGCTTGGGTCTCTCCCTTCACAAAATCCTAACACCAAGCACTGAGCTTTGTGGAACAATTCCCTTACCTTCCCTACATTGTCAGGATAATTCTGTGGAAAACTGCCACCAGAGAAAGGCCATCAAAAGCGATTAACAGCTGAAACACCTCAGTACACAAGGACTAAAATACTTTGAAAATCCTAGAAAGCAGATGATGCTCCAGCCATCCTAGGGCTGAAATGAGCACCTTCCTCTCTCTGCCCAACACAGGAAAGCACTGGCACACTGAGGAACAGGAATCATGGAGTGATTTGGACTGAAAGGGGCCTTAAAGCTCATCTTATCCCATGCCCTGCCATGGGCAGGGACACCTTCCACTATCTCAAGTTGCTCCAAGCCCTCTCCAACCTGGCCTTGAAATCCTCTGGCTCATTACAAACTTCTTGCACTTTGTGGCTTGGACTGATTTGCCCAGATCCTGCAGTTATTTGAGGATCATCCTTTAGAGTCTATTGCTCCTCATTACCTTCCCAGATGTGAGGGTTCAGCTACTGTAACAACCCATACTTCACTGGGCCTTCTACAGAATAGCTATTTTCCCCCACACACACCTGTTTTCTCTCTATATTGTCTAATTTTTCATTAATTTTTTTATTGTCTAAGCCACAAGTCGCTGATGCCAGAGGTCATTTATTGACCAGGAAGCACTAACTATTAAGCTAAAAAAAAACAAATTAATAAGGAATGGTTTGAAAGCCTCTCTCTTTCCTTGAGCTTTTCTGTAGTGACCCAGCTCCTGGCACCAGGAAGGTCACAGGTAACTGCAGCTGCCTGACTGACAGCCTGCAACATCCACAGCACATCTCACTTTCCAGGGGGGTTTTCTGCTTTGATACCAATGCTCACATTAAACTGACAAATGAAGTATCACCAATCACACACCAACAACAGATTTGCTCTGCTGCAAGTGCTGAAGCCCTATAATCACGAGTCAGAACTGGCTGGGTCATCTTTTAAATGAATGTAGAAAATTACTTGAAGCTTGTTGCACTTAAAGAAACCTCAGAGCAAATCAAGCCCACCGATTTTAGGATCCCAAACTGGGCACTTACCCCTCCAGCCCTGATGAGTTTGCGCCTGAATTCCTTGGTGGGGTTGTTGAAAGTCAGTTTCTCACAACGAAGGTGGTTCACAGGTGGGTTCCCCTCCAGATTTAGGAAGAGGTCATATGTGAAACAAACCTTTTTGGGCTCCTCCTGAAAACAAGAAAGGCTTTGGGAAACCGGAAGAAGCTTGGCAAGCACACTAAGTCTGGGGATCCAAACAGTCACTCCTGAAAATCCCAAATAAACCACCAAGTGTTGCATTCATGGAGTTTTTCACCATGAGATCAGAGAGCTGGAAATTAAACTATTTGTGCTTGAGGTTAACATTGTTCATCGGGAACTCAGGCATGAGGCTTCTCACTGCAAAAGCAATGCATGGACACAGACTTTGACTGAAAATTGTCGGTTTAAAGCTGTTCAAATCTCCCCAAAAAAGCAGATTCACAAGCTTTAGGCACTACTGTTTTCACCAAAATTCAGATCCTATCTCCTTTGGGAAGCAACTCTAAGTAGCAATATTAAGAAAAGCATAATCCTTTTTGAGAGAAGGAACAACTTCTGAACTCCCAGGATCTCTGCAGGCACCGAGAAAAGATTAAACGCAATGGGAAAAGGATGGCTTGGTTTGTAAAATCCTTTTCAATATGCATATTGCAGGGGCTCAATGGGAAGATATCCCAGGCTTTTGAACTTTCCAAGGGCACTTTCACCCAAGCAATCCCGAGTTTGTATGCATGGTGGGGGGATCATCTGCGCCTCACTGCCTCTGTTCCACCTGCTGCGTTTGCAGCACAGAATGGAAGAAACCCCCCTCTTTCCCCTCCAACCCCCCCAGAATTGCTAACACTCTTCTTGTGTACTACAAATACCGACAGGACGCTGCCTGGTGCTCCTTGCAGTTTGAATTTCCAAGCTGGAAATTCAATGTGGCAAGAGAGACTCTGCTGGGAAGCCCAGCGAGGCCGGCAGTGCCCTGCGCATTTCCATGAATGCATCCCACGTGCCTCATTCCCTGCACAGCACCGAGCAGCTGCACAGCAGTCTTTTCCAGAATTCCCATCCAGCAGCTCGATTTCCTGGTGCAGTGGCATTGTTGGATGGGAACAGGCGCTGCAGGCTCCCAGCCCCAGCCATTACATTTGCTGAAAATAGGTTGAAAAGGCTTCAGACCACCCTGGTTCCTGCTGTTTGCTCCAGAGGCCATTCCTTGGACAAACTACACCTCTAACAACACAAAGGGTAGTAGCTACACCTGGTTTACATCAGAATCAGTACCCTGAGCTCATCTAGGATTCGAGGTCTTGGATCCTCACCCTCAAACAAGGGCAGACATCAACAGACACAGAGAAGTCTCAGATTAATGTGCTGCCAATGCCAGGTCTTCAGACCCTCTTTTGGGAAAGTTCTGAAGAATCCACACACTCCTGAAAGGAGTTTACTAAAACAGATACATGGGAGGAAAAAGAAAAATCCTTGCAAAATCCACTGCCCTGTCATTTGCCTGTTTTCCATGCCCGTTCTCATTAACGGAATCATTAGCGAGCTCTGCGTGTGCGCTCGCTGCAGTTCAAACAGCAGCTGCACAGGGTCCCTCAAAGCCTAATAAACTGAAATGAAGGATGAATAGAAATCCAAATATGGCCTAATAATGGCTTCTAAAATGCTTTCCCTGGTTTACAACAGAGTAAATAATCTTGGCTCTATCAGCAAGCGCAGGCTTTGGTCAGGAGATGTTTTGCCATCCCATTACCAGCTCTGCTTTGTCATTTGCCCATTTGCTTTCCCAGCAGCAGAGAGGCAGCAGATCTCTTTCCCTCTCACCTTGGGTATCCTATTTTTTGGGGCTTTTTTCACAAGCACTGAAATATTTATCATGTGTCTGTTGAATTTTTGTAGAATTAAGGCAGTTTTTTAATGTGATATTTCTCCAGCTCAGAGATCACAACTGCCCTGGGAATGAGCCCCAGCAGAGCGCCCTGATCATTAAAATCTCCTTTGTATCCCCCAGGCCATAAGGAGCCCCCCACCCCCCCAGTGAATAGTTGAGATTACAGCACTCCTAAAAGAACCACCACAAAAGTCTCAAAGCAAAAAGCTGCAAATAAACATTCTTTCCTTTACTGCCCTCACTGCCCAGCTAATGATTACAGCTCAGGCCACTCCAAAGCTTAATCCATCCGGTCCTCCCTAAAAGGTTCTTCCCCCAAACAACCATCAAGGGGAAGAAGGGGGTGGGGGAGAAACCCAAGGAAAATCTCTCTCAATTGCCCCAGACCTACCCATCCTCTAACTTTAAATGGAAAGCCAGGCTGAGTCCACAGTGCCACACTTCAAAGCCTTTCTCAATAACATGTTGGGATCCACACATCCTGCTCCTGGGAGATGCAGGTCCTTTCTCACCCTACAAACTTTGGTACAGACAATCCTACACATCCTTCATGCACTCCTGCTTCAGTAGCAACTACAGACACAAGCCGAGCTTTGTCCTTAGGTAATTCCACCTTCTGATACTCTTTGGTGTCTATCAGAAAAACTGACAAGAGAAGACACTTTGTTCCTCCCAAGGCCATAAGCTTTTCTAAAGGGTCCTACATTCAAGAAAAGCTTTAAGAAGGGGGGAATCACGTCCATTTCTAACTGGTAGATATGAATTGTTCAGATTCAAATTCAGTGGTGCATTTAGCCATGAAATGGTTAAGCTGGTGCAGGGATGTCTCAGCAAGGCACCTCAGAACCTCACTTTGCATCTGCCCCTTAAATCCCGGGATGCCAGAGAAGTAAACTACAAGTGAGCACCACAAAGCCAGGGCTTTTATTTGCAGCTGCTGTAAACTTCCCTTCATCCAGTGAATCCCTCTATTCCACCTCCAATCTCCTGAGCTGGGTACATTAGGTTTTATTTTTACTGCTTCCTGCCTGCATGGCCTGCCACTGCGCTGTTACGAGCTCTGAAGCTGCTTTATTTTTCCTTTGAGTTCTGAAGTAATGGGTTAAAGATCTTTTGGCACTTTTTGTAAGAGGAGGAATTTTTAAAAGTCTTTTGTTAAAATTTCCTTGTCTTGTTTTTAAGGCAGGGTGTGCCCTTTGCCACTTAACACAAATCAAAAGAATTTCACTGGTAGCGTGCGCATAAAGCTCATAAATCACTTTTAGAAAGCCATAAAACAAAATTATCTACAAAAATCTAGCACACCAAGGAAGCAGGCTCATGGTTATTCAATAACTATAACATCTAACACCACTTCCCTTTTGCCATAGATCCAGCCTGACAGAGGCATTTATCCGGAACGTCTGGAGAAATGAAACCCCTTCCCAGGCTGGTACAACCTGTCTGACTGGTCCTGGAGCAGCTTCCAGACAGGGCATTGGAAAGGGAATAGCTCAATATTCAGATTTTGAAATAATCAGCCTTATGTTCCACTCAGGGATCCATGAACCACCCTCATCTTTTGGGAGATTCTCCAGGGTTAAGCATTTAGGACTTTCCTCCATCAGATGCTTATCACTTTGTTTGAAAATTAGGTTTTCCTAATATATTTTTATTATATATATACATATAATGAGTAGAATAAATATATGAGTATAAATAATACAGATTAGTTTAAAAACATCTCTTTATCTACTCACTACTCCAAGAAAAGCACTTCATAATCTACTAACTCTTACAAATACATGATAAGAAGCTGGCATGGCTGATAAAGCTTCTGTCTTTGCAAACACAGCCTTGTCACACACTGCATATATATAAAATACATATATATATGTATTTTCGGCATCTGGAAGTGCCTATGGAAGTGCCACACTGAATGGCTACTCAAACACACACAGCCCAGGGGTTTTGGCCCTGCTCAGATAAAAGAATGGGTAAATTGATAATCCATCCTAATTTCTGACAGAAAAAGGTAAAAGCAAAGATTCCCCAGTCAGCAGCAGCAGGACAAAAGGAATTGCTGCAGGTTTGGGAAGGAAGATGGTGCAGGACTGACCTAAAACATTTCCCTCAAAGGGCAGACAAAAGGACAAGTTTCACTCCTCCTTCCCCAGGTTTCAGCAACACTGAGTTAACTCCAACAGGCTAAAGCTACTCCTCCTCTCCTCAAACCTGTGCACATCCTGCCCCAAATGGCAATTTCAGCAAAATCAAATGTCTCATGCAAACACAGGCTCTTCAACCTTCCTTAGGAGTATTTCCCTGGCTAACACTTGCCCCAGCTTTCCCCAGGAGTATTTCCCAGGCCAGTCCCTTCCTGATGGCACAGTCCTGACACCAGTTGCAGCTGATCCTGTTTCACCACCCCTGCCATATGTGCAGCCCACCTACAACGTCTCCACTGAATTCCTACTTTGATACACAAATAATTTTCTCCTTTTTTGCAATATTCCTCTATTTGTTTTCTACATCACCTCTACAAAGGTTGCAGAAGGGATAAAATATGCATATTTTTCTTTTGAACCTCACCGAAAAAATCAAACGAATTTCTCTGCTTTCTTTGCTTATCTCCTTCTCACTAATAGGAAAAGCCCAAGTTCCATGTATCCATTATGTAAATCCTGGAAGGCTTTTATCTCTAGCACTAAAATTAGGAGGTAGCATCTTTAAAGAGATTTTAATACAACATCTTATCCATGTTGCATTAATATCATCTACCTTATATCAGAACAACATGAAAATCTACTAGACCTTTAGCTTTGTGAGGAGGATTGATCTAATTTGATTAGGATGCAAAAAATGTCACAGGGAATGAATACCAAAGCCAGACCTGTGTTACAGCCTCCAGATTACAACGTGTACCACTAGAAGAGATTTATTTGGAGACAACAATGAAAAAAAAAGCCTCCAGACTGTTGAAATTGAGGGGGAGAGGGAAGGGGATGAGCAGGAGAAAAACAGCAATGCATTTGTTGTACCCGGTTTGTATCGATTTGAGCACCAGAAGCCACTCACAGCAGCCCTCGTTACAGGAACACAAAGGATTTCAAAACAAAAATAGCACACTAACATTTCCAGTCCAAATGATCTGCTGTCATTAGCCAACTCGACTTTCAAAAGCTTTATCAATCAACCTGCTGAGCCCCTGCCATTTGTTTTTCAGGATCAGTTACAGCAGCGAAGGCTCTGCCAGTGTTAAATGAGACCACGAATCTTGAGGCTGCTCAGAGCCCCCAACTGCCCAGGCTCACTGCAACATTCACAATTTATATTCTGCAATATATTCAAATAACAGCCCTGAGAAAGCACCTACTCATGGAGGAGCTGGACTGCAGCACAGGAGGGACAAACACAGACCAGCAATGTTCACAAAGGATAAGAACAGGCTCTTACACCTTTTTCACACTCTGCTGACACTTCTCTATCTGACAAAAAGGCACCAAGAGCACCGAGTCTGCTGCTCCAAATGCACAATGACAACAAAAAGAGTCCTCCAACACAAAGAGTCAATGGGCAATTTTATGCCAAGTTGTTTAAAAAATCCCTGATGAAGTTCATTAAAACAGTTCTCAGTAAAGCTGTTCCTTCCTAGAGCACAGGTTGGTATTTCTTTAGCCAAAGCAAAGAGCACTCGGGCTCTGACAGCCAGGATTTGTCATCCCAGTAAGAAATCAGAACAGGGAAAGGAAATGGCTAAGAAAGGAGGCTTAAACTGTGGAAAAAAACCCCATTTCAGCCAACCAAGGAAAAGATCAATCTCCACAGACAGGCTCAGTCCTTCTTTAAATCCTTTCTCTTCTCACCTTCAAAAAGCTAAACACGCATTGATAAACAAATCCCAAAGCCTCTGCAAGTCTGGTTTCAGTTGAGGACACACATCAACAAAAATGTGTCAGAATGTGAGGAACATATGGCCACAAAACCCACCCAGCTCCCCTGCCCAGTCACCTCTAAAGAGCCTTTTCTCCCCAGTCTCAGAACCAATCCATACCATCTACTTGAAGGGAATTACTCAAGGATGAGTCCCAAATGCTGTAATCAATTCACAATATCTGCTGCACACACACCAGCTGATCCCCACCAGTGTCAACAGGTTTACACAGATCAGAGTGAGAACAAGGCCTTGACGTGATGAAGACCTTGATTTATTTGATGTTTTAACACCATCTTCTTTAATTCAGGAGAACACAGGCTGTATCCTAAACCTTTGCCACTCCTCCTCCTCCTCTTTCCCTAGCTTTTTAATTTTTACTATATCCCAGCCTCTGCACTTCTGTTTTTGTAGAAGTATTTACCTCTTACATTTCCTTCAACTCCACTTACTGAAAATGATCAGAGCTCTTAAAATTCCCAGATGGCATCATCACTGGGTAGTGGTGGACAGAGGAGCCCAACTCTTCACACAGAATCCCAGAATATCCTGAGTTGGACTTCTGGGACCCTCAGGGATCATCATTCCAGCCCCTGGCCCTGCACAGACCCCCCAACAATCCCACCCTGAGCACCCCTGAGAGCTCCTGCAGCTCTGGCAGCCTCGGGGCTGGGACCATTCCCTGGGGAGCCTGGGCAGTGCCCCAGCAGCCTCGGGGGGAAGAACCTTTCCCTGAGCTCCATCCCAAGCCCTGGCACAGCTCCAGCCCTGCCTGGGCTCCTGTCCCTGCTCAGCCCCTCAGCAGCAGCTTCTGAGCTCCCTGCAATCCTAAGTTAGCTCATGGTTGAATCTGAAAACACATTTTTGTTCCAATGATGTGCTGGAAGATGGAACATTTTCCACCTTTTCCCTGAACCACCACTTGCCCCAATTAAATAATGAGAGGTGCTGCCTGAAACTCCTTAATTAGCAATTTGTTAATCAGCTTAAAAATGGAAAAGAACTTCTCCAGAAAACATGCAGCTAAAAAACAGGGCAAAAACGAGTGTTTTGAAGATCTGTAGATTGGAAAACAAGTCTGCAACTATTTATTTGTCATGTTTCTGAAGACCAAAATGTCAGAAACAACGAGCCTTCTCCTAAATTAACAGCTCCTTCCATTGTTTCCAGGGAGAACAGAGCCCACCTATTTCCCTTATTTATAAAAGCCACCTCTCTGCTCAGTGCTGGGGAACAACTCTGCAGTCACGTGCGTGGAGAAACAATGAGGAGTGATGACCCCAGTGGGTGTGAAAGCAAGTTCTAGTCAGAAAAGCTGCCAGCTCCATATTCCATAAGGAACACAGGAATATGAGGGACAGAGGGAAAATAAAATATAGGAATGTAGATGGCAGTCACAGCAAAGTGTGAGCACCTACAAAAAGACACAGAAATGAGGGAGATCTGAGGATTTGTGAAAGAAACCATTGGAGAGCTGCAGGGAAAAGGGAAGAGTGGGGAACAGTTGGGTGAAGAAAGGGAAAATAAAAGGAAAGGGTAGAACTAAAACACAGTTCACCCCTGCCAGGCATTAGAAGTTCCACTTTTAAGGAATCAGCCTGGAGAAGTTCACATTTTTTGGTCAGGAGCGTAAAGGATTTTGGACCTGACTTAAGCTAATATTTAGTGCAGATGGAGATTTTTTTGATTCCTATCTAAAACCTCAGAAAAGCCACCAGAAGAAAAACTACTTTCAAGCTTTTGAGGTATTTTTGTTGCACTCAAGTAGTAGTTTTCAGTGGTGTTTGCCATAAAAGCTGCTTTTATCAACAATGTTCACCCCCTAGCCCCTGCCTGCCACTTTTCTTCCCAGCCTTTTGGCTTTCCCTGCCCACCCAAAAAAAAAAACTTGTGGGCAAAACATTCCCAGGTTTAGCAGGGCACTCTGTCTTCAGTGGCTCAGTCCCATTATCTGGCTTATTCCTCCAACCCATAAAGTGGGGTCAGAGCAATGTGGTAGGCCAGGAACCCAACCCAAAATGCTGATTATTCACAAAGTGACACTGCCAGGAGAGTATCCTGGGCTGGAGTGGGGACAGCAGACAGATGTTTGTGGGAGGGATGGGGGAAGGAGGATGGGAAGCTAAATAGAATGAAGCTGTCACATGTGGTCTGCTGTCAACACACCTGGGGTAAGGGCTGGTGCTCAGAGAGCTGAGGGGGTGGGAGAGCACAGATCACAGGGATGTGGCTCAACATTTTTGGTTTAGTTTACCTCAGTTCCCTCTTAGGGATCATAAGCAAAACATTAGTTTTTATTTTATTATTTAAGCAGTAATCAAACCCAGAAACATCCATTATTCATGTTTAACAAAACAATTTAACTGAAACTGAGGTAATATGAACACAAGTGCCCAGTTCCCCGTTTTCATAACCTACAGCACGTGACCTCTGTGGTAGACTTAAAGCAAGCAATAAATCCAAATTTTAACTTTCATATACCTGCTGGCAATGCATCTTAAGACTTAAAATATTTAGTGTTTTCTTTCTGAAAGAGCACTGAGTTAGAACAAGGATATCTTTAATACAGCTCTAAATACTTGTGCTACACATGCAAATGTTTGTCTTGGGCCTCTGCAGATTTCATACCTATACAGTTAAATTTAATAAGCTTGAAAATTCAAAAGCAGGTATTTTAATATACTGACAGCCAACACAGCGTTTACAAATACTTATAGTATCAGTGTTTTATGTTTATTTACTTCCATATGTACATAAAAGATTTTGAACTGGTTTAATATCCTCCATGCTAAAGAAGCTACAAGTGGTGCAATCTCTGCTCAGAATCTCCAGGACCATCCTGGACTGTCCTGGTATCACCTTTCTATGCAATTCCATTTCTGCCAAATGCTTTCTTTTGAAGTCTGGCAGGAGCTTCCAACTCCCAGTTAAATTCTATTTATTAGACTAATAAAAAACACACACATAAAACAGTCACATAATTTAGAGTCTTTCTGTCAGGCAGTTTCAGGCTCTGGCACAGCTCAAAACAATTAGAAGACCAGAAATCAGATTCTACCTTGTTTTTGAAGTGCACTTCAATGGGCATAATGAAGCCAGCGTAGCCAGACTCCTCCACCTTGTAGGGGGGCTCCTTGCACACTGAAAGAGAACAAATAAATGTGAACTTGGAATTCAGCACAATTTTATCTGAGCCAAAAAGGAGCTGAAAGAGGAGAACTGGGCCTCTGACGACTCAGGGCACAGTTAAAACACTGACCTTTGTGGAAAAACCCACACAGAATAAGATGGTGGCCACAGGCTTAGTTAAGAACATGAAAACTGTTCTTAGCTCCTCCCATGGAAAGGAAACATAAAACACTGCAGGCCCAAGTCTCAGTGAGATCCTTCCCCTCCTGTGCTCTGAGATACAATTACATTTCTGGGCAGTCCCACAACAATGCAAACTGCCAGTTCCAAGTGCCTGGCGAGGAAAGGCCAAGACCCAAAAGATGGAACAGCACAGAAAGGTAAACTTTACTTTGATGCCCACATTTCTGAATCAAAACACCACCACACACAAGCAGGTGATTATTTTTTCCTTGAAACACTCCCCTGCAACTCCTCAATGCTCACAGTTGGGTAACAGCCACGCTCCAGACTGCTGCTTCCCCCACAGGTGAACAAACCTGAAGGGCAGGTGAGCACTGCTATTTATTTCACACACAAGGAAACACGAGGAGGAAGGTGAACCAGTTTGCTGCTAAGGTCAGAGCTGCTTACTTCAGAAACAGCAATTAGAAAAGTTAATTGCTTCTCAGAAATTAATCTGCATGTCCCTGCCTCAGTTCCCCCTGTCCCGCTATCTGGTGTGGGTTTGGGCTCCTGAATCCTTCCTACCATCCATTCCAGGATATTCAATTTTTTAAGGATTCCAGGATCATTTCTTTAGCCATGCTCTAGCAGCACACAGCAGCTGCCAGAAGAAACATGAGACCCACACAGATATTCTCCCTCTCAGGAACCGGATGCACTTGCATATAATTTATGCACTACAATATATGTAAATAAAGTCAATTAGGTAATTGGAGGAATTCAGTGCAACTCTTTTGAGTTTCTCTTAAGAATTCCAAGTAATTAATATGATTAGGGAACAGTACATCAAACCTAAAAGCACACAAATTATTTTCCTTTAATGTAGCTGTATTATCCCCACCCAGCTCTAAGCACTTCTACCATCATTAAGGTGCTGGAAAGCAGCACTCCAAATGCAACTGAGAAAAAAGGGACCACTAAAAATAACAAAAACCTCTAGACTTGCTTTAACTTGAATTTCGTGTAAGAACCCTGTCATTTAGAGGGAAAAATCCCAAACCAAAGAGCAGTGCCAATATGGCAGCAGGAATCTTAAGCCTATCTGCCAAGCAGCCTTTGTTCCTCTGCCACTCCATTCTGACAAATTCCAAGGGCTCCAAGAGCAATCTGCCAGCAGCACGAGCCCACCTTCAGCACCAGGATCTGCTCCAAGAGGGCACCATCTGAAGAAACCCTTCAAACAAAGTCAGGACTAGGAGAGGCATTTTCCACAGTATTTAGGTACAACCCAGACACGCCTTGGTCAAAGGCACGCTGGCATTAGGGGCAAGCTTAAGGAAGCACAGAAAAGCCAGGGACTGGGAAAAAAAAAAA
>VZUA01094244.1:0-13326 GCA_013401035.1 Horornis vulcanius
GCCAGTGCACAGTGGAAGCACAGCAGAAGACAACTCTTTGCTGCATCTGCCCACAGGGATTCTTATTCCATGGCTGAGGTACAGCAGTAGTGGCCCCTTTCTATTAAGATCTTCAAGGCTTTCTGTGTTCTTTGCAGCTCTTCAGCTCCCAAGCAATAAAGCTGAAAGTGCTAACATAGCAGGAACATCCCAGTAGCTGCTAAGGAAGGGAAGAGTCTCCTCAGCCTTCTGCTCTTTTCATGGCTCTCTTAGTATATCTGAGCAGCTGGCTTATCCCTTTCCCAGCTTTCTCAAGATGTTACACAAAGCTCCGCTCACAAGCTCTATCCCCACCACTGCATCTGGATAATAGCTTACATAAAATTCCCACTTCCTCTCTGCTGACTTGTAGTTTTGGCTCTGTACTGGCTCTGTACTACATCAGCCTGCTTCTAGCCAAGCTACAATTTCAGCCTGTTTCTCAGTCGTCTTTTTTCAGAGTCGTATCTCTGTTCACATTCAACAAAGCTAAAGCATAGTTCCTAATCCTCTCAGTCAAACCATCCCTTCTATCTCCTTTCTCATCACAACAGAGAATGTCACCAACTTTCTTGTAAAGTATGCCTGCAGCCTTGACCTTGACATCAACATTGACCTCATTTCGAGGTCTAAATCTAGTACTAGACATCAAGTGCCTGGAGAAATGACAAATGACAGGTGAAAACAAGCCAACTGTCCCCTATCCCCTCAAAGTTCAATTTCTCTTGAGCCACACACGTAGTAAGATATGTAGAGGTCCCCAACACACAGAACCCCTTGACTGAATTCCTGAAGACATATTCCCAAATTATATATCACCCCTACAGATGCCAGCAGCCTGGTGTGACAACAGAACATTTGTAAAGAGTCATCAAAATCATAGAACAGCTTGGTTGAAAGGGACCTCAAAAGATCTGGTCTGGTTTAACTTCTCATGGGAAAGGAATCTAGAAGAGATTGTAACATCTTGAAAATCTCCAGTGCTGAGGTCTCTACCACATCCCTGAGAAATTTGTTGCCACTGGTTTTCAATGTAAAAAATTTCTTACCTGTACCAAAATGAAGCCTCACTTGAAATGCCACAGAGATGGGGCCAGTTGGCACATAAGCAAGAGGGCTAGATTTGAGAAAACACCCAGAAACAAATGAACTTCCAAGACCATTTTGACTCCAGATATCCCCACCACACACTGGCTGAAACCTGTGTAGGAAAAGGGTCACGGACCCACAACAAACAAGCTCCAGGTTAGTCACAGCCAGGCAGGAGTAGGCTCAGAGAGGACTGCAGAGATGCTCCCAGGGCCTTGTCAGCAGTAAGCCTGCACAACAGCAGCAGTCCTGTGAGAAATAACCAACTGCCAGAGCCTGAGGATATATGGGGACCTCCTGAACACACATCACCTCTGCCTCATCTTAAATGCCTCTGATTCAGCTTTGAAAGCCTGGGGGTTTCAGGAAGTATGTAAGACAAGGCAGAGGAGTTGGGGGGGAATGTGCATGGTTAGTTTTATGTGACTATATAGAGTGTGATGAGGGGATGTTTGGAAGAGGTCAGGTACAAGGACTTGGTCAGCAAGTGAAGCTGTGCCCAGGCTTGAGCACAGAGTTAAAAAGGAAGCATGGAGCAGGGCATTTGTACACACAGCTTGCATGGGGAATGGTAGGCAAAATCTACCCACAGAGAGGCAAATGAAGAATACGATCAGGACTGTGCTTGCATGTGTGCAGAGGGAGGGTGTGCAGGAGGAGCAGAGAGTGTGTGTGTGTGCAGGACAGTACTGCATTTTGTTTTATAGTATTATAGAATGGTTTGGGTTGGAAGGGANTAAACAGGTTGCTCAGAGCCCCATCCAGCCTAGCTTTAACCACTTCTAGGAATAGGGCAGACACAATTTCTCTGGGCAGTCTGTTCCAGTACATCATCACCTTCACAGAAATTAGAAAAACTGGAATTCTTTCCTAATATCAAACTTAAACTTACTATCTTTCAGTTTGAAGTCATTTCCCCTTGTTCTATCACTACCACACCCTGTTAAAGTCCCTATCCAGCTCTCTTGTAGGCCCCCTTTAGGTACTGGAATGTGCTATGATGTCTCCCCCGGTCCTTCTCCAGGCTGATAAACCTCAACTCTCTCATCCTGTATTCCCAGGAGAGGTGTCCCAGCCTTCTGATGATCTTCATCACCTGGGACAAAGAGCAGGAATGACAGAAACAGCACTGTACAATCCAGCAGCCTGTCACCAGGGTCGATAGAGGCACAGTACAATGATGACATGCAGAGGGCAAAGCCCAGTCCCAGAGAGATTCTGCCCAGTTATATCCTTTCCTCTGGCTTTGGTTATAATTACATAGGCACAGGCAGGCCTGAAGTCTTACAGAAGCATAACACTGCCCCAGATTAACAGAACAGGCAAGTAGGAGTAGGGGTCTGAGGTGGACCTGGAAGTACATGCAGTCTGGCAGATGTGGACAGCCCTGCCTGACCTGAACTGGTATCAGGAAAGGGATATAATAAGGTCACTACTTTAGAAGAATTATGCTTGAAAGGTAGTAAAGCTCTGCCGAAGATGTAAAGCTCATAAGCCAGTTACTGGTGTTAACTGTGCCTTGATGGGATATTGAAACAGCAGCACACATGGCAGATAAATCAATGTGAAAGACACAGCTATTCAGCAGTCCACACCATAGAGACCAAGGTGCAGGGACTAAGCAGAAGATGAGGTAGAATAACTTACAAAGAGGTCTGGATGGGGCCCTGGAGTTTGTATCCTTTTGCAGCCAACTCTCGGAAAAAAGTACAGAGATCAATTAAAGTCCCTCAAGAGAGACAACTACATGACAAATTAAATCCACAACTGACTTTGCCAACAGTGTCACTGGCACCATGCATTAGGTCCTCCCTAATAACCAGTCATACAAACCATGGAGCCCTGAGCTCTCTGCACTGCTGCAAAGAGAAAAGTCTTATGCTAAACCAGCCACACCCCATCCTGTTTACTTCTTGTCAATCCCTTCTCTGAATATCAACTTTTCCTTTCTTTTCCTGACCATATTTCCCTTACTTTTCACACGTCTGCTCTGACCTGTCTGCTCCTTCTACAGTTCATTTATTATCTTTCTCCTCTTCCTCCCATGTTCTTTTTCTTGCCCCCAGATCTTAGTGCAGGGCTGCCAAATCACTGCTTCACTGGTGTAACCCGGCTGATTTACTTTCCTTAAAGCAGTCTCTGCTCTCATGTAAATTACCCTCCAAACCCAGCCTGTGAAATGGGCTTGTTCACTAAACTCTATGAATAGGAAAGTAGGCACAGCTGGCCTATTCATAATCAACATAAAAAATAGATTAGCACTTCACAGATTAAACATTATTGTTTCAACAGTTAACATAAATCAACTACACTTACAGGCCTAGGATTTCTGCTACCACTGCAGGGTGACAAGTACTACAAAGGGAAGGGCTGACAGTCCACTGTACAGTAAGAAACAGCTTGAATATAAGTTCTCCTCTGGCATCCCCAGTCTGTACTGCTAGAGGTTGTTACCAGGACAAAAGCAGGCTACAGAAACAAAGCTAGGGAGGCATTTTTGATTAATTCACATGCATTTCCAAGCAATCTAGCAACCCATTATTCAAAACCTAGAATCCGACTGCCTTTCTTCATTCTCTCAGGCTGATGCAGCTCAAAAAATGGAGCAACAAAGTCAGCCTCTGGAATAAGAGCAGGACAGGAAGCCTCTGAATACTAACTGGTATGTTGCTCTCTTTCCTATAATTCAAAATATTTGGGCTTCTGTGGATGAAGATAAACAGTTTAGTGGATTCCATCTATTGTAACCATCCCAAAAACCACCTCATTACATCCCAGGATTCACCTCACCAAAGAGGGTCCAAGTACTGAGATCCACTTCAAACATACCCTGTGGAGAACAAAGCCAGGAAAGAGCTTCCCAGAGGGGTCAAGGCTGCACTTTCTCCCTTATAAGGTACAAGACACTAAGTCACTGGAGACACTCAGTCCAACACATTGTAATCAGTGCGCTACCTGTAGTCATTAGAGAGATAAGGCCCACAGGACCACTCTGCTCCATACCCTTTCCATTCCTTCCTGATCACTCACTGAGAACCACCCACTGTCTCAAATATTTATCTTGGAGCAGCCATTCTGTAATTCCTGACCTGGTTTTAATGACTGCAAGGGACTGGCAAAGGTCTTGGCCAGGATATCCCATTAAGAACCAGCCTCACACCTCTTTCAAACAGAAAAGAAAAAAAATAGAAGAGGAATAGATTGGGTTATGGTCCAAAGGACAAAAGATGGACCAGGAGAAGAGGCATTGGCTTATGGGTTTTCTTGGCAGCCAGGGCAAAAACATTAGCGGTTTACAAAGGGCAAGGCAGGAAAAGTTACATGGAGAGACTACTTTACTATAACCCCTCTTAACAAGCCCTGGTAATTTTAATTGCTCTAGCCTCCTTCTAGCCTTTCTTGATAAATGGGAATAGCAGTTAATAGACCTGAACCAATCAGCTACATCCCATAAGGTGCTTGAGAAAATTAGCTGTGTTCTCCACGCACAACTGATACCACCTCAGTTTCATTCATTATCCAAAATGAGCTAACTAATGTAAATTTTCTAATAATAATTTGAAATTTGGAAGGATTGGTGCTGAAGAGCCTTTTCCAAGAACTTGCCAATTTGCGATGCAATAGTTATGTGAGCTTTGTAAGGGAGAAACTTGTAGGTTTGCTTCAGCTGAGCTCTCCTGGCACAAGCAATAGGTCACATGAGTTTACTTCTTCAGCTGTCATAGACAGCTTCAGAGGTCTGGCTCTGAACTATACATCCTGTAAAACTAAATACTACAAAGCTTACAGTAAATAAGTGCAAAACGTGCCTAATGTTCACAAATGTAACATGAGAAAACTTCCTCAGTCTGGTCTGCCTGCAAGGAACAAACACACTAGTCACTAATGGTGAAAAGAATGTTGAGACACCTTAGATCCCGATTTTTGCCTCAATCCTCAAAACATAATAGCGTGTTGAGTGTGTGGCTTCTCATAAAGAGAATTTCCAGTACTCCCAGCAATTTTTTCATAGGGAAGAAAACTTGCAAGCAGAGTTGAAGTGTTTTTAATGTCTCAGCATCCCTCCATACAACCAAGAGCTGCCTGCCAGACAGATCCCAGAAGTGCCATAAAACAAAACCTATTAGATCACCGTATATCTTATAAATTCATAAAAATTCTATGTGACTATTTTGTGTGTTAGAAAAATACAGATATGTCAAGGTCAGGCCCTGTAACTCCTTATTTCATCTTACGTGATTTGTTTCATCTACAAATAACTTATTGCCATAAGTTGCCTGACTCACTGCATCATGTTTTCATGTTTCTGATAGGTCAAGAGTCAAGTAACTGTGCAGATGTAAAATTCTGAAAGAAATTAGGAGATAATAACTAGGCAGCATCAAGTAGGACATTAAAAGATCAGTGAGCAGGCAGATGACAGGATTCTTCACTCCCTCAAAGAAAAATCAGGCATAGCAAATCCAGCCTGTGCCAAGATGAGAGCATCAAGAATATTTCTGAGGGTATCAGCAGTGGGCTTTGAAACAGAAACCAGTCCCTCAACATGGCAGCCCAGCTCATGTTTGCTTTCTGCCCTTACACAGATCCTGCTGTGTCAGAAATGCCTGGAGATTGCTGAGCAAAGGAAATACACAGTTGAAAAAAGGAAATCTCCATATGCAAGAATAAGACTATTAATCCCAGTTTCAGATTCCAATTTCCAGTAATTGTTTGGAATTGGAAGGGTTACCCACATGCTGAGAAGTGTTTTCTGTCAATGGCTTGAGCATTGCTGTGCAGCACATCCACCACCTCTGCAGGATGTGGACACTGACACAGCCGTCATGCATACTGTCAGCCAAGATGTATTTGCTTCAGAGCAACACTTCAGGTGTAATCAAAACTCTGAGAAAACTCTACTGAACACAGCTTACCATCTGCACAGACACTGAGCCAACAAATTCCATGCAGGTATATCATACACCCCACGCACCTAAAGAATTTATAAATTGAAGGCAAAAAACAACACTAAGCATCCAGTTCAGAGCTATTCCTTACCAGACCATTCCCCATTGCATTTTCTCAAGATTTTCTCTTCCTTACAAAAGGCCCTCCAAACAATCCTTCAGAAAATCTACTGTCCAACTTCCTGTATTGTAAATCTTACTAATTTGAAAGAAAACAAATAAGATTATGCTCTAATCTATACTCAAAACCTTCCCTTTCTTTAGACTATGGGGCCTACAGTACCCAGGAAGAGGCTGCCATGAGCAGAACCCAGCCAAACTCTCCCAGAAGCTCTGAGTGGAGAGAAAACCCACGGAAAGAGGCAGTAGCCTCTTCGAAATCTCCCTTGTCAGTAAGGACACACCAGGCTGTCCTTGGCACGACAGTAAGGATCAGTGACACAGGAGCTTGCATACAGAGTGAGCAGGAACACAAGAAACAAAGCAAGGTTCACTACCTGAGCCACATAAAGCTCTCTGTTTGCTTTCCCCACCTGCCTTGGAGCTCTGGACAGCTGCTGCCCACACAAGGGCTCAGTGTAGAAGCAGCCGCACTGGGATCTGCCAGTGACTGGGGTCTCTTACCAGAGACAAGGCAGGGCAAGCACAGCGGAGGCTGCAGCAGCAGCAGGACCTGCACAGGCAGCCACTTGTGCCTTTCAGTTGAGTAATGCAGGACCATTTGTTCTGGGTGACATTAATGCTATTCGCCATCCATCTCAGACTCTTTAAATTACCTTTTTATGGCCAAAATCCTTTTCATAATTGATAAAAATCTCTTTTTTATTTCCCAAGTTATTGAAAGAAATGTGAAGGTTTTTTATTCATCATTACAGTTTTAATAAAAATGTAGTTTTTATTGACATCTGCTTGGAAGCCCTGCTGGGTGTACTGCGAGGGACTCATAGAAGTGGGAGAAGGGCCATATCTTCCCATCCCACTTTCCAGCCCCTAACACTGGCAGAGTAATGGCCACCACAGCTCAGCTTCCATGTTGGTGGGTAATGGAGAGTAATGCAGAATGAGGAGATTTCCTCTGACCAACAACACCCACAGCAGGCAAAAAAGGCTCTTGCTGACCTAGATCTGATTGCCCTGAGTCCATTAGTGATGTAATGCACAGTAATGGACTTCAGAGACCACCCCAGTACAGCATTGCTGGAGATGGTGTTTTACGACGGAATCAGGTTCACAAGCTACAGGAGACCTGGGTGTTCAGCAAAGCCATTCTGCATCAGTCCACAGCCCCAAGCAACTATGAGAGGGACAGTGCACTCTGCCATACATCAGTGCTTTTGGGCAGAGCCCTCAACCACAAGGCTGTGCAACACTGGAGGAAGCAGGCATGTGTCCTGGCATCCTGGGTGGGTTAGACACTGCCCACCTGAGAAAAGGCTTTCTGGAGCCATAACAGAACCTGCAGCAACCTTCATTGTGACATGAAGACTTGTGATCTAGCACAGTAAATGAATCTTCTCTAGAGCACTATATGGAGCCACACAAAGTGGCTCATACTACCTTGGGAATAACTTGGATGTTGTAGGACATGCAGTGTAATACCCAACAGCCTGTTGAAGGCCTAGCTCCTCTCCCAGAAGGCTGAGCATTACTTGAATCATTCTGCAAATCAGAAATAAGCATATGCCTTCCAGAGCTTAAAATGCTCATCAACAATTCCAGAAGATAGGGAATCAAGTCCATACTTCTCCCTGTCACTGGCACAGCAAAGGCTGCCATACTATACCAAGAATTCATACAGAAATAGCAGTAAAAAGAAGTTTTTCTATTCCCACTATTTCTCCTACTCTCTTAACAGTGTGAGGACAGGGAGGTCTCTTGCACTGGGGATTAGCACCTTGCTGTGGTCTCATTCTCTATCTTTCCCATGGCAGTACACATGGGCATACAATTTTTGTCCATCCCTGTCAAATGGCCATGCGGCATGACTGCAGATCACTGCAGTGACCATATTCCCAAGTGTATATGGGTACATTTTGACAACAGATGAATAATATTTCATGTACCCAACCCAAAAAAACACTTTGGGAACTCTGAGAGTGCCCTAGTTCCAATCAGGACAGGGTTAATTTTTTGCAGTAACCAGGAGGGGCGTGGACAGGACACTAAAGTTACTTGATATCACTTCACTCTTTCTCTTCCAAGAAGGGGTTCCTTCCAATCCAGTTAAAGTGGTGGACAGAACAGTGAGGTATTGTTTATTGAGGTTTTTCACGTAAATTGTTTCCTTGTCTTATACCTTTTATTATTAATATTGTTGCTGTTATTGTTTGTTTTCTTATCTCATTGCTGTTTCCAGTAAATTGTTCTTATCTCAACCCATGATCTTAGCCTTTTGTGCCTCCAGTTGGTTTTAACTGGAGTACTAAATTGGAGAATACCACTCATAAGCCAAGACAGGGAGTAATTTAAAGTGTCGCCTGGAAATAGAACAAACCCTCCCAAACAACGTTAGGATGATAATATAATAGCAAACGTTCACTTAAAAACCTTCAGGTACACAATATAGCAAAAACCACACATGGCACAGTAATTTTACAATTTTTATAAACTTAGTTGCTAAGTATACCTATTAGAAGAGCAGTTGTTTAGGTAATTTTTCCCTGGGAAATTGGAAATTGGTCCCATTGGTCCCATTGGTCCCATTGGCCCCATTGAATAGAAAGGGGCTTCTCTATCCCACCTTGTGTTGTATCTCCTAAGATTCTGGTTGGAAAACAAAATGTCCTTGTTGGTGGCCCTGTGTGTTAGAAGGTTAGCTTAGTCTAAAATGTAGGGAGAAAAGAGTACGAAAAGTACTAGGAGCTACAGTCATGCACTAGCAATCTACAAAGCTACAAATCTATGAAAAATATATAAAAAACTAAAAATCTTTAGGCATCATTTTCCCCTTTGGACACTTGACAAAAATTCTATACAGTCTAGTCTCTACCACTTACATTTGACAAAGGGCAGTATTCTTCTTAGCCATGGTTTTGCTGCAAGGGCAATGAGTTCCAAGAGAAGGAGTATCTGCTTCTTACTTGTGCAGCACTGGGCTGTGCCAGGGTACAACAGCAGGAATCCAAGGCTGAATCCTCCAAACATCACTGTGGAAATGCATCCTCCTTCACAAATCACAGCACAGGAGGCTCCTCTACAACATGTGCTTTGTTTATAAATCACAGTCAAACCATTGATATATCCTGCCCTGCTCAATCAACAAGCTTCTTTACTGTATGGCTGTAGGAGGTTTCTTGCAAATGGCAAAATAGTGCTTGAACAACCTGTAAAAGCTGCAATTAACTGTGGATGAAAAGGATGGTCTCCTTGGAGCTGCTGGGTAATCAAGCAATTAGAAACTACTTCCCATTACCTGCATCTCCACAAAGGAGAGCTAGAATGACATCCCTCCAAATTACTATCTTTCCATCTGTTTAAGCCCTTTACATGATTTGGCTTCAGCAGAGAAGCCTTGACATCTGAGCTCTCCCCAGCCCTTTCTCCCATCCTTGAACAAAGCAAGCATTGTAAGCAGAACTTTCAATCACTGGTGTGTTCTCCCTATGGAGTCTGTTTTGCCTCGGCCTTCCCTGGAGCACAGCAAACTCACCAGCAATGGCATAAGTATGTATGCAGATATGGATACCAGCAGTCAGGATTTCTTGGGATCCCTCATTTGATAACATCTGGGACTGCTCAGCTTCAACCATTTCTACTCCTCTGCAACAGTTTCAGCAACTGTTAGATTGAAGGTAAGTCAAGAGGCAAGGAGAGACACTCACTCCCATGGCTAGTCACATGCCTTACACCAGCCCATCACACGCCAAGCAATGACAGCCTGGACACAGAGCACCTGGGCAGCCACACTACACAAGCACCCCATCAAGATGGGAAAGACACTGCTTGGGACCACACTGCCCTCAGCTTGGGGGGTGCTAAGTTTATCCTTGCTCTAACCCCCAACCAAACAACCTCATACCAAAGACAGGAGCAATGACTAGAGAACCTGCCCAACAGGAACCTGCCAGAAAGGAGCAGCAGCTGGCACAGTTCTGAGAGGAAAGAGTGACAGACGGGGAGGAAGGGAGTGTCTCCCACTAAAGAAAATTATCTCCAACATGAGTTAAGGCCTGGGTAGAGTATGGAGTACACAAACATATCAGGAGGGACAATAAGAAGTCTTAGGGAAAAGGTCAGTAAGTTGATTAAAAAATGCCAATGTGTAAGGATGGGCTGGAAGCTAATGAGCAATAGGCTGTGAAAAGTAACATCCTGATGTACACAGGAGAAGTAATACAGTGAGTAGAGCTGGCCCACTGAGATGTGCAATACGAGGAGGTTTTATGGGACTAGAAAGAGGTAAAAGTGTGTGTTGGCATAGAGAAGAGTACACAGTCAAGCAAGGAGATGTCACAGTATCTAAACTGTGACAGCACGGTGCAACAGCAGAGAAATGAGACCCGTATTTGGGAATGCACTGGACAGTAGTGGAGCCAGGCAACAGAAAGGCATGAAGGTTATTTGGAAGACCAGGACTGTAAAAGCTGACAAGTTCTTCTGCAACCACTCCATCCTATGACAAGGGATGCTGTGAAATGCCCTTAACCAGAACAGAGTGGCATCACCTCCCCAATATCCCTGTATCCCACAGCCACGTGACAGTCCTTTCCAACAAACCTACCACAGGGAGGAAATGTCCCTAATTCCAGTGCTGTCAAAATGTCTTCCACCTTTTCTAGTTTCTAAGCACAAAGATTTTGCGCTTTTAAGGTGCACCCACTCTGAAAGTTTTATTTTCCAGACCTCTTCATCAGTCTTTCTCCCTAAATGCGTGATGTCCACATTTAACCAGAAGTTGCCTGGCTCTGCTCTGCATGCACCTCGTTGAGTCAGAGCACTTAGCTGAACCAGCTGTCTCTCCCTCTGTTAATTAATAGTTAATTAATAGAACATTAATAGTTCTGCAGAGAAAGAACATATTTGGCTTGCTTTCACTTTCCACGCTTGAGACCTTTTCACTTTCAGAACCTTGTTCAAGCAAAGAAGATAAAAATAGAGGTAGGAGAGACTCCTTCATTCATATCTTAGCACCCATTCTTATGAACACAGCTTTTCCCAACCGCTCCAAGGAATGCTCCTAGAACAAGTCCAACCTGCAGTCCAACTGTCTCCCCAAAAGATTCTTGTCCTGTGATCTCACTGGTGATTGTTTCCAGGAGTTACTGCAAAGACTTCTCTGTGCAGCCTCTCCCTCTGCTGCTACTTGTGTTACCCTGCGAATCCCACCCCACCCATCCCAAACTCTTGCATATAACATTCAAGAGAATGATCACCTCCCACCATCACTCATCCAAACCACTGTGGCTGAGATTAGAAAGCCAGCATTTGCTCACTACTGATTATTTTTACCCCAATGACCCCTGACAGGTATACAAACTAGCCCTGGACTTAAAATAGGGTTGGACAGGACATCCCACTAGTCAGTATATATGATGCTTCTCCTTCTGTGTCAAATCAGCACACATGCCATTCACCTTTACATCAGAGCTACATGCTGCAGCTCCCAGTACCCACCCATGGTGCTGGCCTAAAATTGGAGACCCCTCCCAGCTGCAGGGTATCAAGTAAGTTTGTGTGGGGACAACAGAGTCATGTTGAACTGCCACAAATCCACCTCACAAGTGCTCTGTCTTTGCTCAAACATCCATCCCGTTGGCATGGTCTCCATTTAAGCCAGTTTTCCCAAAAAACATTGGTCAAGCATCCAAGCCGTGATAAGATTCACAGGAGCAGGTCACATCAGAAGGCAGACTATTTCTAATTGACTGGAAATACAATGCTTCTGTACATGAAATTGGCTTTTTTTGATCTTCCTGCCCTTTTGCAAGCTCTTGCCTTATTTTTTAGCTTGTCACACTCCTCCCTAGGTATCTCTGTATTTCCAGTTGCTCTTTCTCCCATTTTTTCTGCACTGATCCAAGCTGTATGTAACTACTTCTTGCCTACACTTAAGATTCATCTGAATTGCCCTGCTCTTGGGCCTGATGGGAGAACTGGAAGTCTTACCACTGAATTTGAGAGCAGCAGGACTAGGCCTAGGCACCCTGAGAAGGTTCCCTCATTGCCATTTTTTCCTCTATTTGAATTCATCTGCAAGTTCCCAGGTGTGATCCTGGCCCCAGGAGGGAAAATTTCATGATCTCTCTCTACACTCTTCTCTGCCCTGATACTCCACCTTGCCACTCTGCAACCTATATTTCAGCTAAGTATACAATATTTAAAATATACTGAGGATCTAGCTACACTGGAATTAAATTTGGTCCTGAAGCAACCCTATTAAACCCTCTAGGCTCCAGCAATGTCAGCTTTGGTGCATTAGGTTCCAAAATCCTTTCAGGTTCTAAATATCTTGATTTGTTACCTTGTAACTATTAATACAGGCATTTACATCAGCTTTTAACACTGCCCAGTTTTACAAGGTCCTTTATTTTTATACACATTATTCTCTTCATTTATCTCTTTTATCATTGCTCCCTTTCTCTTGTTACCATTTCCTCTCCATCACTTTCTTCCCATTTCTACCTTTTTTTACCCTCCTTCCCTCTGTAACTTTAAAATTAAATATTGCCCAGCACTGCCCATGTGAAGGAAGTGAATGCTATGAGGTAAGGTTGCTGTGGAGACTGTATTCGAGCTGCTTCACTGAGAATCAATGAGGCACGGAGCGTTCGTCTAGCTCCCAAGAAGCACAAAGGAACCAAGGATTATCAGTGGCAGCTGAACACACACTTGAGAGAAAAGGTCCCACTCCCAAGCACTTACTTCAGCCTTTAAGGGACACCACACAAACTGTGCCAGAGGTGGCTAGTGGGGTAATTTAATGTGAGTTAAACTTTGGGGTGGCTTTCCACAGCTCCTGTGGAAGGGAGATTTCCACATGGAAGCCCATGGAGGCAGAGGCCTGCAGGGAGCAGCCAGGCTGCTCTACTCCATCTATCCACTGAGCTATGAAACACAGCTGGTACCAGCCATGCTACAAGGATGGAATGCTGATAGAGGGAGCATGCTGCAGACTGAGGGCTGACATTAAATCTGCCATTAAACTATAGGGAAATATTAATGGTCATTTCTGGCTAGACAACATGTAGACTCTTTAACAACACATAGACAGACTCGCCCCATTCAAATCTGCCCATTATATACCCTATAGGTGAAAATACTTTACCTCCCT